>JBCFYV010001805.1:0-46028 GCA_039000515.1 Timema cristinae | reverse complement strand
AACAAGGACACTAACCCCAAGATTATGGAGTGGGCAGCAAATCCGGTCCAAACTCCACATAATACATTTTTATATGTCCCCTCCTTCGAAATGTATGCGTCAGATGGGCAAAATTGGCCCACTGGCAACACTCCCAATTTCACTTCTCCCCAGGGTTACGTATGTAAAAGTATACGTAATCCTTACTCCTCAGCCCGACCGAACCCAAAGTCCCGCTCGATCGGAACACCACAATACTTTTACCCAAACCGGTCCTCGAACCGGGGTAGGGTTGTTCCGTGTCATCCCTTTTTTATATATATCCCACCAATCCCTCGGTGTTCCTCTTCCTTATTTATTTTTTTGTCCTTTGGCTTTTTATGATTTCGAGACTGCCCGCGAACCGTGGCAGAACCTTTATCTCCCCCCACCCGTTTCATACACCCTGTGAGGCAGAAATTACCCACAGGGTGAAGTTTATTTTATTTTTGCACCAGGGTTACGTATGGGAATGTCAGCGTAGCCCTGGTTGTAGAACGATTATTTTTCTCCGACTGTCCCCAGCTCGTCCGACCGAAGCCAATCAACCTCTACTTTATTTTTTATTTTCATTATCACCATTTTTTCCATGGTTTCTTCCTCTACCCTCTTTCTTTCATAGTACTCTGTATTTCTCCAGGGTCCAAATCGACCCATTATGTACGACGGGGCGGATTTTTTAATATGTTCCCACCCCTAGCACAATGGGTACTAAATCAGCCCGCCAGGGCGCCAAAGATTCCCTTTTAAGACTATTATATATGTTCTATGTTGTGTTAGTGTTCGAGAGCCTTTGGGGCTGGTGTTTACTGTATTTCAATGTGATTACAGTAGTTTTTAAGTAAAATATTGATGTTTAAAAACAAATAAAAATCCTACAATCACAATACATGGAAAAATAAAGATAATCTTTAAATTATTTTTCCCTTCCCGGCGAGTTAGCGCTTCGGCAGCTCCCCCCTCCCCCTTCTTACTCAAGAGTTAGCGCTCCGGCTGCTCCTCGTCCCCCTTCCTTGCTTACTTCTGCCTTCCAAAATGCCAAAACGCACCCGCCGAGGCACCACCGGAGGAAAGAACAAGCAAGCACCTTTACAGCCAATCTCTTAACTCCCCTGACGCCACGTCTTCCGACAACTCCCTTTTCCCTCCTCCCCTAATTGGTTCCTGTGTCCGCGACGCGCAGTCCCACGAACAGTCACAGATGCCGGCACCTACACCCTCCGCTGGGATTTCACCGAGATCCTCCGACAATAAACAGTGTTTCCGGGGGAAACCGTTCAAACCCGGTAACAAGAATAACTGTGACCAGCCAGTTAGAGATCTATCTGTGTCACTTGGGAAAACAAAAGGGAAAGGAATTAAGTCATAATGCGGTACACAGGGCCAAGATAAAGTGTAATGATATCGATTTAACTGGCTTTATTAACATTTGAGATCATATTTACTTTTTTCAGTTGACTTGATTTAAACTTATCTTTTCTAAGAAACGGCCATGTTTCTTTTTTTATTTCATTTAGCTGAACATGTCAAGGGCATGGTCTGAATACCGGGTAATATTGCGCAGTAAAATAATAGCAGGTGCATAGTGACGCCAAGCCAGATTTAGTTTCGCGCTCATAGATAATTTCCCTATTGGTCGATGGAAAGAAATTCGAGAGTATCTTTTTTTACGGGGTTCACAATCAACAAGGCAGCAAGACGCTTGGCTTGCTGACGCCAGTTGAGACTGACTACTCGTCTTATGTAGTTGAGACTGACTACTCGTCTTATGTAGTTGAGACTGACTAATCGTCTTATGTAGTTGAGACTGACTAATCGTCTTATGTGGTTGAGAGTGATTCCTCATCTTAAGTAGTTGATAGATGTGTGCAGAGATGTAATAACATATAGGCATTGCCTAACTAGTGTATCATAATGAATACAAATATTCTACAGTTGATAAAATAATGTGCAAATAAAACTTAACATATAAAGTACGAGGAAGTCTTAATATTCAAAAATAACACCCAATTATATAACCTTAGAAAGTATAATATATAATTGTTACAAATGGCGCTCAACGTGGAGGTTTTATAAGAAATGGCACGACAAGAAGATTTAAGTGTAATCGTTACAATTGACATACAACGAGGGACATGAAGAGGAAATCTTTACAATTGGCAGCCAACGTGAGGCAAGTAGACAGCTAGATTTATTGTATATGTTACAATTGGCGCACAACGCGGGGCTCGACAACAAGACATTAATGAAATCTTTACAAAAGAGAAAGCTAGAGTTAAGCATACAACCTTTAAATCCATTAGACCATCCTGAGGGTTTGAAAAATATTATTTCTGGAAAAATAGCATCCAAAAGTGTTTATACTAGTATTTACAAATATTTAGTAAACATGGGCATGAAGAAAGAAAGGGGCAATCGTAGAGCTGCAGTTTCTATGGATACTACATTGATGTATTCTACTAGAATTATTGCCCCTCAAGCAACCAGAGATATAAAAATGACTGCTAAATTAAAATACAATATTTTTATCAATTGCCTATCTATTGACATCTATGTGTCATGATGATGGAAGCATGCGAGAGGCTGTTAGCAAGTCTGTTTTGATCAGTACTGTGGTTGTGCCACAGTCAGAACAAGTAGCTCAACTTCACTAATTGTCATTGATGGTTGTGCTTTACTATGGGGAGTGCACTGGCCTGTAGGAGGAAGACTAATTGGGAACAGTTGTTTATAAGCTAAAAGATTCCCATGTGAATTTGGTATTTGATAGCTACCATCACTTAAGTATCAAGACAATAACAAGAGCTGCTCTTGGAAATCAAGAATGTTTATTCTTACAGAACAGATATCGTTACCATCCACAAAGTGCAGCTTTATCAAATAATAAGGACAAAAAGCAATTGATAGAGCTTTTGTTCAAGTATGTTGCTTAATATGTTTCGAAGATCAATTAAGAACTATTTGGTTGCTATTGGTCAAGATCTAATGCCATTTCAGATACAAAATGGAGATCTGACTCAAAGAGCCTATTTAAAAACAGGGCACGAAGAGGCGGACGTTATAACTCACAAATGATAGTTGCGCTGAGAGAAAAAGATATCACAGCTATCTGTTACAATACGGATGTGTTTGTCCCAGTGTTGTTCTACTACCATAGCTTATCTATGAAAATCAAGGACAACAGTAAATATCAAGGAAGCCGTTTTAAAACTCGAAAAAATAATTTCAAGTCTGCCCGCTGCTCATTCCCTCTATGGCTGGGATTCTGTTGCCCCATTATACGGAATAGAGAAGAAAAAGTTTTAAAATGTCTCCAGTCTGGTAAACAGTTAAGAAAATGGGTCGTACTGAAAGCATTATGACAAAAGTAATAAAGGAATGCACAACATTTGATGCTGATGTCAGGGTGTAGAAAATGAATGCTATTGATATGACTGAAGCAAGAGTTTCTCATTGGCGAAATATTGGAGAAATGCAGCTGTGAGCGCATTTCTCTTCGCAGCCACCAACTTACTGCATTTTTTGTGAATATGTTAAGCAGCTCACTTCCAAACTATTCTCTGGTTATCTGCAAATAGCCCATCTTTATCAGGCATTGATCCAGCATTATTTGGAAGGCAAGTAAAAGAAGAAAACAAACAACTCATTCCCAACGCCATCCCTGAGAGCACTGCAATAGCACCCAACTACATTTTGGAAAAGGCAAAGTGCTCACGTCGGTCCGATAAACTCTCTATTACTATGAGATGTGCCTGGCGGGGTAGTAATATTTCATGCAGCTTAATGCGTCAATGCTTCCATGAAGGGAAAAAGTGTTGTAATCCTCAAACCAAAATTTCTGAAGAATTAACATAAGACCTCAAACCAAAATTGCTGAAGAATTAACATTACAGACCTCAAACCAAAATTACTGAAGCAATAATAGAAATTACTCTGAAGACTATTTATTTTAGCTCGCTTTAAGCTTTTAATTTTTGTAATGTATATGTTGTTGTTGGAAAATTTATTCGTCTTTTCAGATTATTACAATTTGAAGCTCCAGCTTTAGAGCAATATTTTCTTTGATATTATAATGTGATCAATGTATTATCAAATGTGCTGAATTTTAATCCTTTTAATTATTATTTGTGTGGACTGAACTAATAAAATGGCATCAACACCTAAGACTTGGAAATCAACAAGTAATCAATTAATTAATTAATTGATGACTTGGAAATCAACAAGTAATCAATTAATTAATTAATTCGATGAGGCCAAACACAGAAAAGTAAAATCTTTATGTCCATTATTGGAATGGATGGTTAAAATGAAAGCATTCTTAAATTTGAACAATGTAATATGTGATTATTGTAGAGAGAAATTATCTAAATTAGAAAGTTCTTGGGACTAATTTTTTATTTAGAAAATGATTGCATTGTTAATACAGCTGAATTAAATATTGGTAGTGGTCGTGACATTGCTGAGAATATTGCAATATTTGATTCATTAAACTAAAGTTTACAAACAATAAAAGTCTCACAAATCCAGAAAAAAAGACTGTATGAAGTAAAATATTCAAGGACGAAGATGAAAAGAATACATAGAGCTATTAAAAAATTGCTTCATTTATTGAATCAAGTGATAGTGAATTCCCAACAATGTCACATGCTGATGAAATGATTTCCCAATTGAAATGCTGATGAAATGATTTCCCAATTGAAATAAGTTTCATTCTTCTAATTTCAAAAGTGTACACCTACAAATACTGATATTGGTGCCTATGAGTTGGAGTATTAATAAAATACAGAGAGAATTTAGCACATCTAATTTTATGGCAAGAAAAAGAGCAGGATAATGGTGAATGTTATACATTCAAGTTTGATTTAGAAATAATGTCTGTTTTAATATAAACATAATTTATATGTTTATAATATTGGGATTTCATGATTTTAATAGTAACAATGGATTTATGTGTGTATGGCCAGAAACAGAAGGGTCCCAGGATTCACAAGAAATATCCACCACTTGTTTAGCCTTATGATAAGCACGCGTATCCATCAGATACGGCCAGTTTGAGTTAGCTCCTGTTTCTCGGAAGTCAGGGGATTCCCACTCTCGGCTATTCTTCCACCACCACCAGACCAGTCGACAGTCTTCTTCGGACCTCTGTAGCGTTGACCTAGTTCTGATATAGCCTGTGCCGTATACAACAGATACGCACGACCGCTTTTGTAAGTTTCTCCACTTTCTTCATTTTAATTCAAACTTGCATTTAATTTAATAATAATAGCATCAAAAGTATTATTACATGTTTTGTTTTTAATTTGTTTTATACTGGCTGTGAAAAAGATACATCATATACATCAAATACATGTAACCATCTATGTATTTTTTTTTTCCTTTTTCAGGCAATATGACTTATCAAAAGAAATGTTTTGACTTGAACGATCGAAGCCATCAGGAAAGCTGTTCTCAATGAAGCCAGTGATGATTGTTTGGATGAAAGTTATACATATGAAGAGCATATTTCAGAACAAGAATGTGATTCGAAATAAGAACAAAGTGATGATTCTAGCGAAGAAGACGACAAAAATGACAATACTGATTGCTATAGAGCCATTCAGAAGAATAATACTAATAACAAACTTTTGTAAATGGCAAAAAACTCATGCGTAGTAACAGTGCGAAACTAACATTTTGCTCCATCTGCCAGGTCTAGCCAAGAGTATCTCAGCTATTCTTGAAATATGGAAATGCCTGTTCATTACTACCATGCTTCAACGCACCAGAGAGAACACAAATAAATATGTGCTTTCTATACAAAATGATTGTTCTCGCCCAAGAGATGCCAGAGAAACTGATAAAATTGAAATTAAATCCCTATTTGGACTGCTCCATTTAGCTGAGGTTTACCACGCCAATCGTCTAAATCTTCTAGAATTATGGAAATGAAAGCTTTCAAACAGGTGATGAGTCTGAAGAGAGTCCTATTTTTATGCCATGTATCCACTTTGATATAAACCAGAGAATACTGGGGATAAAAAAACGATCGCTTGGCACACGTATGATCAAATTTTTTGAAGAATTCGTTGAGAAATGCCAAAAGTGATACTAACTTGGTGAAAACATTACCAATGATGAGAAACTAGAAGGATTTAAAGGAAGATGCTAATGTATTCAAAACATCCCCAGAGAGCCAAGGAAATACGAGATTAAAATGTATGCAATGGTGGACTCCAGTGTGTTCTGCACGTATAATTTGGAAATTTATGCCGGAGCACAACCAAAAGGGCCATTTTCAGTTGGCAGGCAACAAACCGAGAGATGTTGTGAAAAGAATTACTTCTGCCATCTTCAATACAGGTATAAATATAAAAACCAATAATGGTTTTCAGCTTTCAAATTGATCACAGAATTAGCTGATAAAAAGCTTTCATTGGAAAGTTCAAATTCCACCTGAATTTAAAATGACGAAAAAACGCGGACCTCTAACATGTTTGTTTGGTTTCTGAAAAGAAGCAACGCTTGGTTCTTATATCCCAAAACCTAATAGAAATTTAATACTGATCTTTATTCTCCAAAATGATGACGCTATTAATCCTGAAACCGCGGATAAACAAAAACCAGAAATAACATTTTACAGCCTACTAAAGAAGAGTTGATACAGTCGACAAGCTTTGTGAATCTTACAATGTTGCCAGGAACACAAAACGGTGGCCTCCATTTTCTTTTCCATGCTGAGTGTCACAGCTATCAACGCTTTCATCATTTTCACGGCGAATACTCAAGGAAGCTAAAAATAAGAGAATTCCTTCGGAGACTTTCGGATGATCTTGTTGAGGAGAACGTTCAGCGACTGTGGTCACTGGAGAACTTTGCGAGAAAATTTTAAAGAGAAAACCAAATGTTATGGACAAAGATGGACAACTGAGAAAAAAAATGCCGGCCTTGCTTACAAGAGAAACGAACCTGAGTAATTCGGTACACTTGTGAGTTTTTAATTCCAGAAATTATTTAATGTTATTTTTAGCTTGTATTTGTTCTCAATTCCTTATTTTACCTATTTAAGAAAATTAGATTTTTATAATTTTCATTTTTTTTTGTTACTTGTTTGGTGTTTCTAATGTTCTATGTTATATTTTGTTTATTGTATAAAGTGTGACTAACTTTAATTGTTCCCTAGAGCCTTGTAGAAGTTATTCTAATAATAATAATTATTTGATTTGCAGAAACAGTTAATATAATCCAGCCAATTGTAGGGGACACTAAAAACTTTAAGGCTATCTTATGGACTAAACATATTTTTATAACAGTTTATACCCTTACAACCGAGTTTAAATAAATGCTGAGATATATTATTGTCGTGTTACTTTTAATTCGTGTTTTTTATGGCTTGCTGTGAGATTATTTTAGACGTGTATCCGTAAGATAGGCACGACCATCTGCGTACCTTTGGAGGGCGCGCCTATCGGAAGGTTCAAAAAACATTACATTACAAGCTGGTGAGCACAAGCACATTTTACGTATTCAGATTCCTTCACAGGTCATAAAAGCAACATTAAAAGAGTTTTGAGTTTGATGAGCATAGTTCAAAGCTCCGATAAAAAGGCAAACACTATTAATTTGAATTTTTTTGATGTCCGGTCATTTATTTGCCCAATGACTTGAACTTTTGAGTGATTGAAATGAAAGCTCATAAAATGAACATTTTCTCCCCGCAAGATTGATATGACATAGTACACGTCAATGTAAGAGCAAAAAATCTCTGTTTTTGAAATTAGAAATGGAAGATTTTTTGTCAGCAAAACCCCTTAGAATACTATATTACAAGCAGAAAAATCAGGAAAAATTTTAGCCGATAAATCAGTAAATTGGCTACAAATAAAGTGAATTTGACTAGAAAGGTCATAGACATTATTCAGTCAGGAACACTGAGTTTTGATGAATTTCCTTTTTCTATATCAAACAATGAAAAATCTGGTGGTGTAGGTCGACACCATTTTAAATAATATTAAACAAACATTACTTTATCCTTTTTGTCCTATTAAAAATACATGTTGGATTTGTTGGAACATGACTATTATGAGAAAATGATGACCACTAGAGAAGAAAACAAAAAGCAAGAATTGGATTGTGATATTGACTATGGACATTAGTTAAAGATTAAATAAACTGAAAACATACTTAACATTTTCAGCTGACAAGTCTACAATCTCAATTTTATCTATTTAAGAGTTAAATCATTTTTGCTTCTGAATAGCACCAATGTTGCTGCCAAACATATAGGTGATGATGCTTGTTACTTTAAAAACATATTTTTTAATTGTTTCTAATGTTGAAATGTTTTTGTCAGAAAAAAAAAACGGCTGAAGTATTTTAGCTAGTTCGTGTTCATGATCGAAATAGCAAATAGAAAAATATTTACCTCATAGGACTGGTCAAATACATATTAACATGATCATAGTAATTTAAAATTTAACCATGAAATTGTATCATGTTAAATTCAATGTCTTATTTATTGAACCTCTTCACCCGCCTTTCCTCCCAATAATACATGATATGATGCCCATAAAGATCAGACCAAGTTTGGCAGCCCTAAGCAGTGTAGACAACATAAATGTGTATACAAACCTCTTCTAATTCGTTTTAATAGCATAAATAAAATAGGTTTGTTACAAAAGATCATGTAGAAATATAGGAAAAAATATCACTTAAACTATAGTAACATAATTTCTTTAAATAGTTGTATAGGCATAAGAAAGACTCTTTAAATAATACATAAAATAATTGCTGGCCTTGAAAATTTCTCAAGACATACAGATGATGTGTTGCAGTTCAAAAAATGCATCCTAATTTTCCCTTTGAAATTAGAGAATTACAGAAACAGAAATTAGAGAATTACAGAAACAGAAACTACAGAAACACAAGAAAGCCTTGATCGGATTGGCCAAATCAAATAAAAAGCTCACCAAAAAAAACAGCTTAGAGACGACATAATGAAATACGTATGTTGGCCCCAGTGATATATTCAAACATACTTGTTGCTTACTTAAAAACGATAGGCCTATTTTGATAACATTTAGAAACCCAATAGCAGATACAAAAATAAGGCGAACTCTCAAACTGCGATTACTTCGGAAATCACATTCAAAAACTTGTTTGACCCAATAGCAGATACAAAAGTAAGACGAACTTTTATACAACGATGAGATCTAAAATCACATTTAGAAAAATGTTGAACCCAATGGCCGAATCAAAAATATGGCGAACTCTTAAAACAACAATTATTTCGAAGAACATATATTACGCCTAATCAATGGCAGATCTAAACAAAAGTTCACTCTCGATCGAATATGATTTCAAAGATCAGAAAATTGTTTTATAGCCCAAGGCTGATTCATATATAAGGTGTTCTCAAAAACAATGACGATTTTAAAGACAACATAAACAAAGAACCAACTCGTTAACTACTTCGAAATAACCGTTTGAAGAGAGCACTAAAGAACAATACATATAAATAGTAGTTAAGCCAGAAACAAGTAGAGATAGCCAACGACCATGTTAGAAAGCTTCCACGATACACACCGCTATCTAGCGTCCGGGTTTAGTAACTAAGTGGAGTAGAGCTATCTAGCGATAACTAGTGAAATGAGCATTTGCCCTGGCGGCGAAATTTAGAACTACATCATTAAAGCTACTATTGATCATAAGATAAAGTCTAGCCTAATATAAAATTAATTTTTATTACTTATTTTAAGAAGCTATAGTGCTTCATTTAATGAAGGGTAAAAATAAATTTTTGTGCTTCATTTAATGAAGAGTAAAAATTAATTTTTACTCTTGAAATATTTTTAAAAAGAACAAATCAATGTCAATAGCATTGATAAAATCTACTACCAATAAAAAGTTTCAAGAATAAAAATCAGTTACAAAACATTTCATTAAAAGAAACATTATATCTTATAAAAATTGCCATTTTTTTCTTAAATGCAATATCCTAAAATATAGCTCTATGTCCCTCAAATAAAATATTTATATGAAACACATATATATATTTTAGTTATTACTTTCACACCTGTTAAAATAAGTTATAAGCACCTTAAAAACAAGTTATTTTCAAAATAAAATTTAATGTGATTGGGAAATAATTCTATTTAAAAAAGAAAAAAAGAACTTTTAATTAAAAATATTTATTTTACAATAAATGTGTACAAATCAATCAGTAACATTAATCGTTCAGCTATCAATTCTAAAAACCTAAAAGGAAAGACAATATATTACTTTTTAAGACTTAATCAAACACATATTTATTTACATTTTACTATGCAATAAATCAAAAGTGCTATTAATGTTTGTGCGCCGACCACATGCGTGAATTCACCTTAATGTGGGGGGTCTTGAAATTGCAATTTTAATTGGTTCTAGCGCATAAACTATTAACTTTAGATATTTGCACTTTGGAGATTTTTTGTAGGAAATGTAATGCCCTACAAAAGGTTGGTCTATTTTTAGTTTCTTGCACTCCCCAGTTAGAGAAAGTATTCTAATCACCAAAAAAATCGAACTTGATATTTTGATAAATGTCGACGTTTCACAACCCCCCAAACCAAAAAATGTGGTTTACCCGATGCCATCTCCCTGTGTGTGTGTGTGTGTGTGTGTGTGTGTGTGTGTGTGTGTGTGTGTGTGTATCTTGACCTAGAGACAAAATTACTTTACCAATCGAGCTAAAACTTGGTATCTAGGGTTTTAGGTCCGTTGACACGGTATTAGTGAACTAATGCAAGTTTATGGGTGTTAGCTGACTAACATCCAAGTTGTGTTGACACATATTTTTCACTTGCACAAAGTACAGTTTTTAAAAACATGGCAGAAAGAGAAGTGACGCTCATTGGTGTGTCTATTGTAGTCAATGTTACTCGAGAAGTTAAAGCAGAGGCTCCCAACCCAGGGGCCACAAACCAAATCTAGATTTTAAAATTATTTTTTTATTTGTTTTTTCACATTATATCAAAAATATTAGCTATTCTTAATATGCCTGAACATCTTTTTCAAATACTATCCGATTGAAAATCTATTCCTTTCCAATCCTATCTAATATAAATATCTGTTCCTTTCCAATAATATCCAATATAAGCATCTGTTCCTTTCCAATTCTATCCAATACAATCTTTGGTCTTTTCCAAAACTGCCTGATTGAACATATGTTCCTTTCCAGCAGTGCTTCCAACGGTCATTTAAGTGTTGTAGCTAGATTGGTACCAGAAAGTTGCTCGATTGTCGCTAAATGAAAGATTAAAAGTTGTCAGATTTGCCGCCAAACCAAAATTGCTTAGACTAATCTAATCTGAATGTAAATTACATCAGTGGACTAAAGTGATTCCCGGATCCGGAACGATGTCATTGTGATTTGTGAATGGCAGATAGTTTAGAGCTCTTCTGTAGACCGAAGCAATGCATTATAGTCAGTGGCGCAGGAACAGGCGGGTATGGTGGTAAATTACCCCCCCCCCCTAAATATTGGGGGGGAGGGGTAAAAAGTATCATTTTTACCTCCCAAAATTATATAGTAAAACATTTAGATAATGTAAAGATCTTGTTGAGACAAGATACAAAGTTCACACTTTGATAACATAATAAAAATAAAATGTGCTTGGAGCACACACTGTTTGAAAACCTGGTAGTGATACCAGCTACATCAGCTACTGCAGAAATAAGTTAATCAATGTTTATAGGAATAAAAAACTATCTTCGCTCCATGGTGAGGCAACGTAGACTAAATCACCTGTATCTGTTGAATGCATACCCTGAGAGGCTCAACTAACATGAAAATAGCAAAACTAGTTAGTGGTTTTATAGCTAGTAACAAATATAGGGCAAAGGTGTATGGAACCTACTTTAATTTTCGGTGTTTCATAATTTTTAGGTAAGCAACATCAGATATAATTTTTTTTAAATTTGTTTTGTGTGTATTAATTCTGATGCTTGACATGACTAAAATAAATAAGAAAAATACAAAATGGAACCATTAAATACAGGTATCCCTCGTTATACGCGATATCACTTTCTGTGTTTTTGCTATAACGCGATTAAGAAATAATAAAAAAATAATGCATGGTCGGCTGTAATTTCGCGTCACCCTGTGCAGTGGTGATGTGACCTTGTGAGCGCACATTCCAGTTAGGACAAAGATATTTACTGTACAGTTTGGTGTTTGGGGGGTGGTAATGACAACATTGAAGATGCATGGACAGAAGTTAAACAATCCTGTAATAAAGGGAGTTTGAAAAAATATTTGAAATGAAGTTTCTGATTATCATGATTTGGTCTTGAACATGAGTTTTCCAAGACAAGACACGATATGTTGGGTTTGAGGACGTAGACCAGGCAAATGTGGATGAATTCCTCCAATCCCACACAATAGAACTCACCAAGGAAAATCTTCAAGAAATGGAGAACGGCACAAAGGAATAAGAGGAAGAGTCCTTTGTTATTGAGCTTATTAAACAACTTCAACAAAACCATTTACTGAATTTTTAAAGCACATTGAAAGTGCAATTAGAATCAGTGAACATGGAATCCTAACATGGATAGAAGTGCCAAAGTTGCCAGAAAGAATGAGTTATTTGGCTTGGTACAAAGCACTCTGTAGAGAGAGGAAGAATGCTGCCCGTCAGCTGAGTCTTGACCATTTCATCAAAAAAGTTGAAAGTATTCAATCAAATTACCCAGGGCCTTCACTACAGCAAGAGCTGTCAGGCAAGAGCCTTCCAGAGAGCAGGAGCTTACCATCCCAGGGCTTTCCAGAGAGCAAGAGCTTACAGTCTAAGGGACTTCAAGAGAGCACGAGCTTACAGTCTAAGGGACTTCAAGAGAGCACGAGCTTACCGTCCCAGGGCCATCAAGAGCGCAAGAGCCTACAGTCCAAGGGCTGTCAAGAGAACAAGAAAGTGATAATCCAGATTTGCCAGATCCAGTTAATTTATCATGCGATTAAAGATTAAAAGTAAGTGTACCTGTAGTGCTGTTAGATAAATTGATTAAAAATCGCATTTGTTTACAAATTCAGGGGAATAAAGAGTGACAAAATGTGTAGGCTATCTATAGTATTATACTAGTTATATAAATCAATAAAAATTGCATTCATTTACAAGATTTAGGTTTTTATTTACTTTTTACTTTCTCGCCATCTTACAGGTAGATAAATTATTGTGATCATCAAAAAAATTAAACTCGAGATTTTGATGGATCTCGACATTTCATGACCCCCTGAGGATTCGAAAAGGTGTTTTTTGAATTTCCGTCTGTCTGTCCGTACCTCCAACTAGAGCCTAAACTATCTTATATCTTATATTTAACCATAAAATTAAGAGTAGTTTAATGAAAAACGAAAAAAAGAAGAGTCGATTTTCTCAAAATCGGCTCTAACTATTTTGATTAAAATTCGTATCGAGTTTATTAAAATTATAAATAAATTGGCTATTTTTATTTACCCATGAAAATGACTTTTAGGGTACTTTACAGAAGATAAAATTTCCGTATCTCCGCAACTATTTGAGATACTAAATAACTTATCTTTGCAAAATTGTAGTACTATTAAAAATAACTTTTACTTGAAATATATTTTTATAAAATCAATAGTTTCTGAGATATTGGCAATATATTTATAAAATTTTGTGAGCTTTAGTTGTTGTGAGATACTACTTAAGTTTTAACATGAAATTCTCCAATGGCGTAGAGTAATTAAATAATAGGTATCTCAAAAAGTTTATGTTATTTTTCCTTAAACCTCTTGGAAGAAATGTTTGTACAACAATGATCTATCTCCATTTTAGACTCAATAGTCAATATTTACATTTTTTAATGGTCAAAATTTATAAATGAGGAATTTAATATCAATGCGATGACCTGAAGATGTGCAACACATAAAATGTTGATCGGAAGTCAAATTTTTAATACGAAGTTTTGACCCTTGTGGACCCAATATTAATCTTTTTTATTGGTCCAAACATACAAATGAGGACATTAATTCTTTAAAATTAAAATAATAAATTTAAAATCGGGGCTCAAAAAATGTTTTACATAAGTATTGTACAATTTAGGCTTGGGTTTGCTAGTGTATATTATTTAGTTTCACATATATTACAAGTTTTGAGTAAATATCGACATTTTTAGGCAATAGAACGAGAAAGTTCGTGTGGGGTTCCGTACCATTTATTTTTTGTGAAGTGGATTTTTTAATGTTATTTGTTTATATTTTAATAAAATTACAAAATGTTAACTGGAAGTTGAATTTTTTTACGTAATGTGCCTTTGTTAATGCAATATCAAGTTTTTTAACTGAAAGTAGTCGGCAATTTCTAACCGTAAGTTTGACTTCCGTTATTTGTTTATTTATCACCGCGTTTTACTAACTGTTCTGGTTATACACTACTTCAAACGGGTATTAAGATGAGGTGCTACTTATTTACCTATTTAGCACCTCATCTTTCTACCTGTTTGAAGTAGCGTATAACCTTAACGTGTAGTAAGAGATGATGCTAGATAAATAAGCGAAAGTCAAAAAAAAAATTATAGTAAAATTACAAAACTTTTAAAGCCCAACAGGACCACTTACACACTTGCCATTCCCTCAAGAATAATTGAGATGACGCCCTTTACTAAATCCATCAACAGTAACAAAACCAACATTATATCCACCATTGGTCCAGACAACAATTCTACTCTCAACATATCAGAGCACAATCTCTCAGAGATAATGCCCTCTAATAAGCCCGTCAATAATAACATAACTGGCACTACATCCACCAATGGTCCAGTCAGCAGTTCCATACTGAACCTATCAAAATACAATCTCTCAAAACACGAAATGAATGTTCTGTCCAAGGGACTCTCCTTTTCACCTCACTCCCAATTCGATCACTTTGCCCTAGTTCAGGATGTCCTTTCCTATGCTCGCACTCTAAGATTGAAACATTTCTTCCAGAACAAATCCTA
The DNA here is from genome assembly GCA_039000515.1 of Timema cristinae. Classification (NCBI taxonomy): domain Eukaryota; kingdom Metazoa; phylum Arthropoda; class Insecta; order Phasmatodea; family Timematidae; genus Timema; species Timema cristinae. Next base: position 31,034 of record JBCFYV010001805.1, on the reverse strand, counting down.
CACTACCAGCCCTGACAAAGCCATAGATCCATCCCTCTACAAGTTCAAGCCACCTTCAGACTGGGACCCACCACCACTACCCTCAGAACACCCTCTGGAACAGTTCATAACTTACCTCCTATCCAATATTGCCGATCCACTCTTCCCGAAGACACTACCTTTGAAACGGAACCTCAACACCAACGAACAAAAAGCTATCAAAGCACTAAAAAACAACATTGATATAATCATCCTACCAGCTGATAAGGGATCTACTACAGTCATCTTGAACCGTATTGACTACATCACAGAGGCACAAAGTCAGCTATCCGACCACTCCATGTACAGACCACTCACAAAAGACCCAACTGAAGATCACAACGTGCAGATTAAAGAGTTCCTACAACGTGAAGGTCCCCGGCAGAATCTCACCACCAACTCAATTCAACATCTCTTTCCACAAGAACCTCAAACTCCCACACTGTATCTCCTCCCTAAAATCCACAAAGAAATAAGACCTCCGCCTGGCCGTCCGATTGTATCTGGTTGAGGCTCCCCAACTGAGAGAATTTCATCTCTGGTTGATTCCCACCTACAACCCTTTGTAAAACAACCTCCCTCATTCATACAGGATACAAACCACTTCTTAGACAAAATTCACAAAATTCACAAAATCAAAAATCTTCCATCGAATTGTTTTCTGGTCACTATTGATGTCACAGCACTCTACACTAACATCCCTCATGTGCATGGAATGTCAGCAATGGAGCATTACTTAGACCGCAGACCTCCTGGGTCCAAACCTACCACTTCTTTTCTGGTGGAGCTGGCTAGGATGATCCTTCAATTTAACAACTTCCGTTTTCTAGACAAACACTACCTACAGATTAAGGGCACAGCTATGGGTACACGCATGGCTCCTTCATATGCAAATCTTTACATGGGACTACTAGAAGAACGCTTTCTATATTCTCAGCCCATCAAACCCTATCTATGGCTTCGCTACATCGACGACATTTTCATGATCTGGCCTCACTCCGAAGAATCCTTGGACGTCTTTCTAGACAATCTCAACAATTGCAGCCCCTTAAATTTCACCCACAATAAATCACATCATAGTCTTACCTTCCTTGATGTGAATCTGTTCCTTGAAAATAACCAGATTCGTACCACTGTACATATAAAACCCACCAATCACCAACAATACCTCCACTACCATATCAGCCATCCTTCATACACAAAAAGGTCTCTACCATTCAACCTTGCCACACGAGCCAAACAGATATGTTCAGAACCCGACGATTTAACTGAATATTGTAAACAACTCTCCACAGCTTTCCAAAGCAGAGGTTACCCCAAGCCTCTAATAGACAACCAAATCTCCAGAGCACTCTCCAGGGATGACTACGACCCTCCGAAAAAAGTTGAGGACATCCCTCTCACAACCCAATACCATCCTGGTCTACAACATATCAACACCATCTTTAAATGTGGTTACAATTTCCTAACCAGTTCTACCCAGACCCAAAACCTTCTTAGTTCACCCCCAAGAGTCACTTTCAAACGGCCACCCAATCTCCACAATATTCTAGTCCATCCCAAACTTCCTGACCCCAAGAGAATCCGAGAAGAAAAACCTACTACCAAAGGTTCATACCCCTGCGGTAGCACCCGTTGCAGCACATGTGGAATCCACCTACCAGCTACACCCTTCAACAGCAAAGTAACCAAATTGGAATACAAAATCCCGGGATATTACAATTGCAAAACCAATAACTTGATATATCAACTACAGTGCAAATCATGTGATGCAGAATATATAGGCCTCACAACAGGTTTTCTCAGACAGCGAATGAACAATCATCGCTTTGACACAAACCACAAAGATTCGGACAAGCCTGTACCCATCCATGCTGGTACCCACAACCAGGACTTTCAAACCTGCTACACCACCAAAATATTAAGAGCTTTTCCCAAACAGTGCAACAGTTCTCAACTTAGACAGTGGGAACTGGCCCACCAATGGATTACCAAATCAAGATTACCACCAGGCCTCAACAGAAGATAGTTTATTTCTATATTATTATTTTTCAAATTTAACATTATTATTATTATTATTATTATTATTACTATTATTTCTCTTATTTATTATTATCATCATCATCAAAAACACCATCATCATCAGTTTTCTATAAATATTAACCAGGACCAAGGAATTTATCTTTACTCCCAAAAACAGTTGGCACAATTTGTTTTCTAACAGTTTAATTCAAAAATTCAAAATGGAGTAATCCATTGTTTGTGTTATTTGTACTATCTTCTTCTTTGTGTTTAATAAAGGCAACAATGCCGAAATATTATTATATTTGTGTTTAAAATGTGTGTGTGACTACTTCTACTATAGAAGCCAGAAGAAACGAAGAAGATGTCACCTTTGTGCATTGGATTCTTCCCACATTTTTCCTCTTTCCCTAGGTGGGCTTTCTTCATCAAATTTATTCTTAGTAGTTTATTTTTCCTTTTTCTTTAGTTTTATCAATTTCCTTTATTATAAAAAAAACTTTTAAAGTGGGAGATGAAAAGTGTTTTATAAGTATAGCACTAATTGCTGGAGATTTAACACATGCATTCCAAAACTGTACTAAGTTTATGATTCCAGTTAAAATAGTAACATTACAATGTCAGCAAAAATTATATTGAACCTTCACAACTAATTTCTACTATGTATACCAAGACCAAAAAAAAAACAGTATGTTGTCAGCGAGAATGATATACAAACTAATTTCTAGTATGCACAATTGCACATCAAGACAAAGAAAAATACATTATGTGGTCAGCAAGAATTATTTACAAACTAATTTTTACTAAGTACATAAAGACAAAAAATAATTATATCAAACTAATTTCCACTAATATACATGAAGACAAAAAAAACTACAAATAAGACATAACGTTGTCAGCAAGCATTATATTGAGCCTACCAAACTAATTTATAATATGTACCTCAAGACAAAAAAAATAGCATTACGTTGTCAGCGAGCATTATATTGGGCCCACAAAACAAATTTATACTATGTACATCAAGAAAAAAAGACATTACACCGTCACCGAGTATTATATTGGGCCTACAAAACTAATTTCTATTATGAACATCAAGGAAAATAATGACATTACGCTGTCAGTGAGTACTATATTGGGCCTACAAAATTAATTTATACTATGTACATCAAAGAAAAAAAGACACAGCGAGCATTATATTGGGCTTACAAAACAAATTAATACTATGTACATCAATAAAAAAAAAGACATTACGTTGTCAGCGAGCATTATATTGGGCCTACAAAACTAATTTATATTATGTACATCAATAAAAAAAAGACATTACGTTGTCAGCGAGCCTTATATTGGGCCTACAAAACTAATTTATACTATGTACAACGATAAAAAGAGACATTACGTTGTCAGCGAGCATTATATTGTGCCTACAAAACTAATTTAGACTATGTACAACAATAAAAAAAGACATTACGTTGTCAGCAAGCCTTATATTGGGCCTACAAAACTAATTTCTTCTATATAAATAAAGAAGAAGAAAATGGCATTACATTGTCAATGAGTATTATATTGGGCCTACAAAACTAATGTATACTATGTACAACAGTAAAAAATAACATCACACTGGTAGCGAGCATCATATTGGGCCTACAAAACAAATTTATACTATGTACATCAAAAAAATAAGACATTACGTTGTCAGCGAGAATAATATACTTAACATTACATTGTCATAGATATGAGACCTGCAATAAATTAGATAGTCTTACAACATTATCCTAGTTCATGTGTGACGAAATAACTGTACTTTTCTTGCTGAAGCCTGTCTCTTGGCCAAAACCATGGCTTTTCGATTTTGCTGCTTGCAATACTGATGTATTGCTATTTTATTAAACAAACGAAGGAACTGATTAGTAAGCTGCGGCTTGTGAGCAGAACATTACGCCCAATCAAAATTACCAACTCTCTTAATTTCCAAAGAAAGTTGTTGACCTACACCTTCTGTGTGTAAAATGTTTGGGAGTAATTCTATTGACACATAGTCGCTACACCAACACATCTACCTAAAGCAAGGGATGGGTGTTTCAACCTCCCGCCAACATCTTTGATCTGAATTATGGAGCAATGTTCTTTCACACCACCAATAATCACCTCTTCTGGAAGGGGAGTAAGGTTAGACTCACAAAGATGGCAATTCTTGCAAGAGCCATCCAGCATTTTCTTTGCTATGTAACCACTTATATAGGCTATGGACTGTCCTTGAACAAAAGTTAGTTCTTCGGCCATACTCTTTCTCTTTGAAGTGGTAGGTATGCTGTCAGAGCTAACACTGGAAACATAGGTATACTGAAGATTATTTTGTCTATCTTTACCTTTTTGTGTATTACTTGTAGCTGCTCCTAAGAAATTATCCAATTTTGACAACAACTCACCATTATCCGTTTCACAATTCTTACGTGAAGAACAAGAAGAACAAAGGCCGTTCACTATGCAGGTTTTCAGTGCTGTCCTGAATTGGCCTGATGTTGGGTTGTTGTTGTCCCCACCGTGCTATCTAATAATTGTAGATGCTGAAATCCCTTTTTTGAAGGTCAGACCACAATAACTGTATAGCATGGATAGTGGTTAACCAGCATTCTTGACATGGTGGTCATAATACTTTTCCCGCTGTACAATCTACAAAACTTAAATTTGACAATTTTTTAAGAGAACTTCCCCAAAAGTCTAAATGACCAGTTGTTGAAGAAAGCCAACATCATAATGGACTTGTTAATTTAGTTTTCTGTGAATTTCCATTCAAGCTATCAAACAGGTCATTGATGAAAAGAAGAAATTCTGCTGTTGCAATGGCTTCAGATGGTATTTCTTGAGAATTAATTAAAATGTTCATACCTGCCCAACAAGAATGACTGAATATTTGAGCAGCCAGATAAACTCTCATCTTAGCTTTTCCTGTGGGATTCACATGCAGAGGAGTCAAATTCTTTATTAAATGAAATAAATAAGTACTATTTAACTTTGTTAATGTTTCCAGGTGTTCCCATTTAGCTTGACCCTCAGGTGTAATTACATCATATTTTTTAAAATTATTCCGCGTACTTTTTAAAAGATGTAGAACATAAAATATTGTTACAATAACTTCTCCGTCCAGCAAAAAAGCAAAATTATCGTTAGATTTTTTTGTTGGATTTTCATGAACCAGGGCTGTTACTGCTCTCCTATTGGTAGGCCCCTGGTCACAGACAATTGCCTTGACAAAAATCCCTTCAAACGAGAGTGCACGATTAACTTCTATGATGAGTTTCTTCAGTATAAGAGTTGGTGTTGTGGCATGACTCAAGTAGTAAGCCACAGGCTGTTTCCACTTTGAATGAAGTCCACGAATCATGAACACAAGTGCATGGTCTGCCTGTCTGGGTGTTTTACTAAGTGAGCCAAAGTCCTCAAAACCATCAACATTGTCAGCAGACTCATTGTAATAAACTCCAGTTCGAAGAGACATTTCATCAAAATAAAGAGCACAGTACTTGTCTTTGTGGTTCATTTTCCTAATCTCTTGGCCAAGGTGCTGGATTATACGGTTATTTATACCTACATTAAAGGGAACACAGCTCAACAAATTAGTTAAAGTACTCCTGCAAGGGAGTGCAATAAGGTCACTTAAAAAGTTGTATGCTTTTGGACTTTTTCTATACAATGCCAAAGCAAACAACTTTTCTCGCCTTGTCCATCGTCGGGTTTTAAGCTTCCTGGAGCGGTTACGTGCATCTCCACATGCCATTGCAGCTGCTGCTGGTGAAACATCGTGGTCTAGAAAAAATTTAAGACTAATACATCTTTGAAGCTTGGAAATTTCTTTCAATTTACCACGGGTTTCAGCCACTCTTCTCTTAAGGTGTCTATAATTATCTTTGCATTTGAGGGTTAAATTAAGTATTCTCTGCTTCCGAGGGGTAATTTCATTTCTGCTTAGTACCAGCTCCTGTAATAGCCGCCGTCTTGACTTCTTTTGCTTACCTACCAGCCCAGAACCAGAAAATAGTAAACTAGGAGAGTTAAGAGATCTACTTAATAAAGGTGTGCCAACAATTTCTTGACTATTCAAATCTAGAGAAAGTTGCTGATCAATGGTTACAGACTGATACTCTTTATCATGTTGATTAGTATGTGAACAATATGAATGTTCAGCAAAAATCAGCGAAATTTGAAAATCATCTACCGGTGATGTTGATGAATGTCCTGAAGTAGATGGTACTGGTTTGCTTAGATCTGCATGTTGAACCTCGGAAATCTGTTCTTCTGGATCTTGAATTAATGACCTACCAAAGTTCTGCTGCCTCGCAGGATGGAGAAGGGAAGGAACCGCAGAGTGAATCAGATTATTCTTGTGAATATTCATGAATTGGTCTTCTGTGAAGTGATATGCGCATATACGGTACTCTCTAAGTTGATCAAAGGGAATGTTGGAGAGTGATATATCAATAAACTGGATCCATTCTCTATATCTGAAATGAAATAAAATAAAATATAATTTAGTGTTACACATCTTAATGTTCATAAACATTTAAATTGCACAAAAAGTTTACGGTACTTTATCTTTTTTTACTTCTTCGAGTGTATTTTATATGACATTTACAAAATTATAACAAAGGTCCATTATTTTGAATTGATAGAACAAGGTTTGAGTGTTTTTACTCACCAGAGTATTTAAAGTGCACTTTATCACTAGGCTAGCTATTGATTAACATTTTCATAAATTAGAAAACATATTTTGATTCTTCGTCTTACAAAAATTGTTATTTTTATTGTCTGAAAACTTTTTTAATATATAAGGAAAAAAATATCGGGGGTTTGTGAAAAGGGTTTCTTAGCGTTTCAAAAACCCCCAAATAAAATTCATAATCGTAGTCACAATAAACACATAGATAGGCCCACGTGGTATATCAATATTACAATCATTGACTTTTTGAATTACACAATATTTACCTAACTAGTGGGATGAATAAAATACCTAATTAAGTAAATCGAATTTCATGACACTTTCATGACCCACAAATAAATATTCATTACCAATAAATAAATAAAAAGAGCAAAAAAATGCCCACCCGCCGTTGATAGGTTGAAATTTTCATAAATTCTGATTTCGAACTTTTCTCATTTCCTAACAAAGTTATCAATTGGGAGTATTATAAATTTTGAATGGAGTATAACAATCTATTATTCACTACACAATGAATTTGGCTCACAAAAATTCATGACTTGGAAGCTAATTTCATTACTTTTACCTGACTCACAATTTTCATGACTGGTAGACACCCTGAAATAGGCCTACCTCATTCAAATCTGAACATTTTCTTCACTAGCCTATAGCCTACATCAATGACAACCAAGTGCAGAAAAACAAATAAGACTTTATAAAAATGTATATTACCCAACCCAGCTTTGATTTAACCATTAATTGTTTGAGAAATGGAAGGCTAGATTTGTTTGCTGAGGTTAGTTCATAATTCATAGCACAAATAATAAGCCTATAATGTATTTTTAAAAGTGTTTTCACTGAACAGTGAATCATGAAAGAAACTTGATGGTGGAACATCATCCTGTTGAATAGGTGAATCTGTAGTCAATATATTATTATTATTTACTAATTTTTGTCTATAAGTTACAATAAAACAATAATCATAATTTTGTTGATGATTTTAAAATATTATCATCATTAAAGATCATTTTAAGTAGGACTAAGCGTATATCTCGAATGGGTACTAAGACACGGTACTAAAAAAAAGGACTAGTTTTAGTGTATTTTTTTTTTCTTTTCCAAAAGTTATAACCTACAATTTATAGCGTTCTAAGCCCATATATTGTTCAAGTGTAAATAATGGTATCAAATAATGAACTATAGTAATAATCTTTAATGCATATATGATAAAGAGGCATAAATGTAAATAATCATCAGAGAAAAGAGCTAATTAAATCATTTAAGAGCTGTAAAAATTGACAAATAGGAATCCCATTGACAAAATTGACAGTGTATAAAACACATGGTTTTGTATGTGATAAACAATAAGCCTAATAACTTTTTGAAATATGTGATATTGTTTTTACTTTCATGATTATAGGCGCTGAATGTATTTCACTTTTAAAAATGTTATCAAAACTAAAAAACATAAATGAACAACACAAAGGAATTTCTAGATACTGGTGGCCTATCAATTTATTATTTTAGTACAGCACGTAAGAGATTTTTTAAAAAAACTATATTTTCCCAATATGTAGGCCTACATAGGCTATATTTTTAAAAGGATAGAAGATTGTTTCAATGCACTCAATTACACCTACCCAAGGGCCGCTGTTTCAATGCTAGGGTTTGACAAGGTTAAATTAAAACCTAAGCTTATATATTTATTTCCTGTTTCAATGTTAGGTTAGGCGTATCAAATAACCTGAGCTTAAACTTCAGGTTCACTAACTCAAAGGTGTAGAGGTTAGTGAATAAGAGCAGTAGGTAACGATAGACAGTAGCTTTCTCCTTGCTACATCAAATCTAGCTAGGGCATGTAAATTTAATAGGGTGGCAATACCGCTCTATACCTCAAGTTAATTAAATATATTTTCTTTTGTATACAACCAGGATAGACACTTTTATAGGCCTAAATTATATTTTAATGTAGGCCTAACAAATATAAAGTATATTTTATTAGTGATAGTGTATTCCTATCACCTGTTTTAATTAATTATACTTAAATTATTATTATTAGCACCACGATTTACTACCTGTTTGGGTTATACGCTTATGTACTAGTTACACTAACGGTTAAGGAATTAGGAAGGTTTTAAGTTGGAGAAAGTGCACCCGCATTTGTGTGGAAGAGTGGAAAACCATTTAGGAAAAATCAACCTCAGTACACCCGACCAGAATCGAACCCTTGTCTTTGAATCTATGGAACATTCTAAGCAAATAAAGTTTAATTTGGTAGATAATACTATTTTTTATATTACCTGCTTTCATCTGAAGGGAATCTGAAAAAAGATAACCTTTTTTCTTTTGCCCAACCTTTGTTGGGACACCCTGGAACTCGGCAACTTCTGAATTGCACCATCTCCTGAAATATGTATGTGAAAAAATATTATACAGTATTTTTTTTAAAAAAACATAGTATTTTAGAACCCCAAGAAATTCCAAAACAGCAGATCCACTGAGGCTGCTGATTGGTATATTTTGTTTCTCCATATTTTAATTTTTGTTGTAGCATATATATGTTTATAGATAAAATAAGTGTTATCAAACAAGAGTAAATGAATAAACAAACATACTTACAACAAATATGTATAATTCACATTAATTTACGAATAATTATTCATAAAACATTTCTCTTAAAAAAAGACGAGCATAAGAATCAGTGTATGAAACAGCTACATTTAATACACACTACAGAAATATTAAAAAGAAAAATAATTTTAGAGTCGATGTTTGGCATCGGTGCGGTACGGACGTGTTTTGTGTTGCTGAGAGTTGTGACGTGGATAAAAGTGTAGTGGGAGTGGTGGAATCCAAAGTCGAGTGCAATGTGGATTCGGCAATGACAGAGCTTTATTCAACCATTCGTCAAAATTCTAAATTCAGGGCCATAGATTCTAAAGTGGGTCGTGCTAGATCACCACCTAATAATAAAAATATGAAGAAAGCGAAATCTAGTGTAGGGCGGGTTGCGGACAAACCAACGGGACAGGCGTTGGCCAAAGTTCCTAAAGTAGACAAAACTAAGTAGAGCCAAATTGGGACAATTGTATCAGTTGACAATACAGCAGTAGAAATAGAGGAGGTATTCAATTCTTCTAATCCAGGGCCGTACAAAATTACATTTTCAAATACATCGGAACTAAACATTCAGAATCTGCACCAATGAAAATAGGAAAGGGTCTATTTCCTAAGTATAAGAATGAAGCTAGCATTGCTCCGGCAGGGAAAAACCAAATTGTTGTTGAATTGTTATGTATTAAGGAAGCTAATAGTCTTATGGCAGATAGGGAATTACACAATCTTTTGAAGGTTTCAGTTGACAGGGTGGGTCGTAATGAACATAGGATAGGAGTTATTCATAACATTCCACTAGAGTTTTCGGAGGAATTTACTAAGGAAGAGTTAGAGAGAGAAAGTGAATCTTCAATATTGCAGGTACGACGTTTCAATAGGCGCAACCCTAATACACCTGAACGATTTGATCCCTCTGGAACAGTAGCAGTAACTTTCGTGGGCAAAGAGCTACCATCTTATGTGGTCATGTGTTTCTCTAGGGTGGAGGTCAAGCCTTATGTTTATCCAATTATGCAATGTCACAACTGTTTACGTTTTGCACATCTCGCTGTCAACTGTCGTAGTGGGGGGAACAGTTGCGTAAGGTGTGGAGGGGGTCATCTCATAGAAGAATGTCTACAAGGAACCCCAAAATGTGTTCATTGTGGGGGGGGGGGCTCATTTGGCGACCGACCGAACGTGTCCTGAGTGGATACGACAGCGTCAAATCAAATCTACAATGGCTCGTCGCAATTTGTCGTACCGGGAGGCTGGTCAGGCTGTGGACCGCATCTCTGCCTACAAGTCGCGCTATGCAATCAGGGGGGCCCAATTTGTCATGGACAGTTCTCAATTCCCAAATATGCCATTACGGCCTCGTAATAAAACATCCTACTCGGCGACTCTTACAAGTACCCCGGAACAGGCTGTCGAGGATATGGGCGTGGATTCATCAGGAAGCTCTATCGAAGGTACATTAGACGACATCATAAGTAAGGGGGTGGAACAGATGGTTTCTAAAGTTGTATCGCTCCTAGTAACCGTGGCTTCCTCAGCGCCAGGGGAGTTAGATTTGCCAAGCTTAATGGCAACAATAACAGGGAAAATCCAAAAGTTGTTAAGGGATGTGCGACGCTTTAATAGCCATAATCGTAGATCTGCTAGGTTCAAAGCAAGTAGCGGTGTCCAAAGTAATCTTGTCTGAGTTAATTAAATATACATTTTATTATTTATTTGTGTTTTTATGGTTAGTTATTTAAATATTATACAATGGAATTCTAGAAGCATTAGGAATTAAAAAAAGCGGACCTGGAGCAATTAATTCTTTCTCGTGATATCCATATAGTAGTGTTAAGTGAAACTTGGCTCAGGTGCCAGGATAATTTTGTTATAAATAGATTCAAAATTTTTAGGTCTGATAGGCCTGCCCGAGCGGGAGGTGTCACGCTGTTAATTAGGTCGGACATTCAATCTGTTCAAATAACACGGGGCAATTTTCAATATCCTTGGGAGCTTGTAGGACTAAAAATATTTTCCGTAGGCAGGGCATTTTCAGTTATATCTTTATACAACCCGACACCGGATAATTTCGATAACAATTTATGGGAGCAATTTGTCGGAGGTTTGCCATCCCCGGTTATTATCTGCGCGGACATGAATGCACACCATGTGTTGTGGGGCTCCCCTCACATAGATCGTTGTGGGATAAAGATTCATGAAACCTTAGTGGTGGTACCGCTTGCTATATTAAATACAGGGAAGTTTACACGACTTAACAGACCTCCATATCCTAACACGTGCCCAGATGTTACTTTTGCATCCCCTAATTTTGCACCATACTTAACTTGGGATACGATTGGCGACTCCATGGGTAGTGATCACTTGCCAATTATTTTGACAATAAAAGCTCAGGCCCCATATAACTATAAAACTGTTCCTGTGGGTAGGTCACGCAACTACAAAAATGCAAATTGGGAATTATATTCGACAAAAGTGGAGAAAACAGTCCAAAAGTTAGCGGTGGACCGCAATCCTTTAATACAGTACGACAACTTTGTTAACGTGTTACAGAGCTCAGCTGATGTGGCAGTACCAACCTCAAGTAGTGGGGGTCATAGGAGTATTAAACGCTGCCCGTGGTGGACAGAGTCATGTTCTAAAGCGATAGCTCAAAGGAGGTTATCATTATGTATATTAAAACAAAATTTTAACCTGATCAACTATGAAAACTACTGTCGTACTGCAGCAGTTACGCGGCGAACTTTGCTACGTGCGAAGCGTGAGGCCTGGCAGTTATATTGCGAGTCTCTCTCCCCCGATGTATCTCTGACACAGGTTTGGCATAAAATCAAATGGTTCAAGGGTATTGTTAAAAACTTTGGGATCCCGACTGTTGACTTAGAGGCATGGGCAGAGTCATTCGCGGTTAGGGTTATACCGGATTCAGTTATGTATTCCCCGTTGGAATTCCCCAATTTAGGTGTTCCTGAGCTCAATAAACGTTTTACTGGTAGTGAATTAAGGGCAGCGTTGAATCGAGTGCAACACACGGCGGTTGGCCCAGACAATGTGTCCTGTGGTATGTTGACAAAATTGACGTCTGTTTCTCGACGAGCGCTGATAGAGATATTTAACTCCCTGTGGGATGAGGGGGTAATACCAACGGCATGGAAAAACTGCTTTCTGATCCCGATTCTAAAACCGGGTAAAAGCGCGGAGTTAATAGGCTATTATAGACCTATTGCACTCTCGTCCTGTTTTGGTAAAATCATGGAACACTTAGTTAAAGCTCGTTTAGAACGATTTCTGGAAATGAATAAACTCCTTAACCCTATGCAATTTGGGTTTAGAAAGGGACGGTCCACGCTGAATAGCCTCTCTATATTAGTTTCTGACATCCAAATTGCTCTATCACAAATCTCATTTATATCAGCTTTTTTCCTCGATATACAGGGTGCGTACGATAATGTCGAGCATTCGGTGTTATTTGATAAACTTTTTCGCCTGGGCTGCTCTAGCAAAATGTGTTATTGGCTAAGCTATCTATTTCAAAATAGATCGTACACTGTCAAGAAAGGACAAGTCAGATCATCCCCTAGAACTCAACGAAGGGGCCTACCACAGGGATCAGTTCTTAGCCCTCTGTTATATGCAGTGTATTCGAACGATATTGATCACGCTTTTCCGGTTGGTATAACGACTCTACAGTATGCGGATGACGTGGTAATATACGTTCGATCTTGTAACTTATCAGAAGGGGTGGATAAGTTAAAATCAGTGTTTCCCTTGCTTTCAAATTGGTTGTAAGCCCACTTTCTGTCTCTAAATTTATCTAAATGTTGTGCGGTAATCTTCACCCGGCACAGAGTGCAAGATAATTCAATTAGGCTAGTTTATGAAGGCTGTCAAGTTCAGGTACAGCCAACGGTGCGTTTTTTAGGCATGACACTAGACATGAAGGGATCTTGGCTCCCTCATGTTTTGGAACTATCTAGTATATGTGATAAATTTATAAATACGATGAAATCAGTTGCGGGTGCCTCGTGGGGTTCCCACCCATATACAATGTTACAAATGTACCGTGGGCTTATACGATCTCGATTGGAGTATGGTTGTTTTTATATAACACTGCATCACGACCCACACTAGCAAAACTGGATAGGATACAATATGCGGGTTTAAGACTGTGCCTGGGTGCCTGTCGTACATCTCCAACCAACGCGCTCTTTACTGAATCGGGAGAATTACCTTTATTTCTTAGGCGCCGTCTGTTGGCGGACAAGTTTTTTATGAAAGATTGCTCAACTTCTAGTTATCTGCGTCGCAGGCTTCGAATCCTTTCAAATTATGTTGAAACAAAACAATATTGGATAAACAGAACATGCCGTTCTCTGGTGGGTAGTTTTTCGGGTTATAATGATTTCCGTAAATATACTTTTTCTCTTCCGTATTCGGTACAGTGTATCACTGGGGTCATGAGGCCCTCTGGGATGTACCAGTGTTGTTATCTATCACTGAATCAGGAGTTAAAAGAGTCACCAATCCAATCGAACAGAAGTTAAATTCAGTAAAGTATATGAAAGCAAGATGGAGTAGATATAGACTTATATTTACAGATGGAGCTAGGAGGGGAGGGGAGCCAGCCCTAGTGGGGGCGGCCTTCTATGACAGTAGTATTAATTATGGTCAGTCATATAGATTACAATCCGATGCATCAATATTTACAGCGGAATTATTTGCTATCCTACAGGCATTAAAATATATCTTATCTTTACGTCCGCAGCTTGTAGTGGTATTGTGCGACTCCCGTAGCGCTTTGGAGTCTATAAGTGGCGTGTCAAGCCCCCCTTCGAACCCACTGATAATTCAAATACTCGAAAAATGCTCCTCTCTACGAGCTAGGGGCTACGAATTGGGGTACCAATGGATCCCTAGCCACGTGGGTATAATGGGTAATGAGAGAGTAGATAGTATAGCATCTAGTGTAAATGTATTTTCTATTGTACATGAAATCCCACTACCGTATAGCGACTTTATACCGAGGGTAAAACAAAGAAGTCGGGTTAAATGGAGCGAATGGTGGGAGATTACATGCCAGCAGAAAGCAAAATGGTATCATGGGATGTATGGTGCAAAATTAGAAACACCATGGTTTTCAGGAGTTAAGGGCTCCCGTAAGTGTATTTGTACAATTATCCGCCTCCGGCTCGGACATGCCTACACGAAAGATCGACTTTATTTTATGCGTAAAGTACCGTCCCCCACATTGTGTGGTCTGCCATGTTCCGGAAACATTAGAACATATATTTATGGTATGTCCTGCACATCATTTGGCTCGGGTAAATTACATCCATAATCATATTACAAACTTTTCTTTAGTTAAGGTATTACGCTCAGACCAAATTACTTTGTACAGGATGCTGTACAATTTCCTGCTAAATATAAATATGTCGGTGTAGTGACGATCAAAATGTCTTCCCGGTTATTTCGTAGTTGAAATTCGTTGTGAAATAGGGCTAGGTTAATTGGGTCAGAATCGGAGTGATCTAATAAGAAAATCAAGAAAGTGTAATCGGAATGAAGTCAAATACAAGTGTTCCTGGCTTATTGAAGACAATATCTTCAGTGCCATTGAAGAAAGAAAATAATAATAATAATTTTAAAACCAATATTCATTTATACATAATTTTAATCATCATAATACCTTGAATATAGTTAAATTAATTTGTGCAATGCCAAATTTTGTTAATTATAATTTATTTATATATTATTAAAGTGTGAAAATATTCTCCATAAAATTGTATAAATATGAAAATGTTGGCTAATTTTAAAACATATTTTATAGTAGAGTAACCTATCGGCCGGGTTTATGAATTAACAAATATTTTGTATGTCGTTTATAAGAGGACGGACGTCTCCATTGTCGTTACCTAAGCTTCAACAAGACTAGCATGGGCTATGGGGACAACCTGAAACCAAGTTAATACGGCAGATAGCTGCTTGAGCGTTGCTGTCGCCGTATGACGTAGCTGTTTATGTTTTGAAATTTAAATTTCATCTTGTTCAAAATGGCAGACTTCTTCTAACTTTGTTTTGTGTTCAAGGAAGATAAATAGCTATATATATTTGGTGTTAAAAAGGAATTTGAATTTTATTATAACCGATAATAATTGGTTAGGCAATTAATTTAATTTCATAATGGGAGGGGTGAAGAAATGTTGTGTTCCTGGATGTGAGGATAAAACATCTCGTCATCGTTTTCCTGTACATGAAAAATATATTTATGAAACATGGCTAAAAGAGGATTCAAAATAGCTTTAATGCATCCGATGCAGGTTTACAACACATTCAGAATATGTGAAAGTCATTTTATTCCCTCATGTAAAATGGAAGCTTCCAAAAGGCTGAAACCATATTCTCTGCCTACTTTACATTTACCAGGTAGGTCTAAGACTTATTAATCTCTTTTATTAAGACTTATTATATTCTGATATCACAGATTTTAGTTAAATAATATTTAACATTAATGTCAGAATATTGTGTATTAGTACCATAAAATTTATATATATAATTTATATATCTATATCTAGGGTAGGCTCCATACATGTATTTTATATAGCCTACGAGTAAGAGATATAGAGGTACCTGGTGCTTAACTTAGTTTCACATAGGCTATATTTTGTGAATTAAAATATGTTTTACTTGAGTTATTATTATTATTATTATTATTATTAGCACCGCGTCTTACTACCCGTTCGGGTTATACGCACTTACGCTAATGTGTAATGGTAGGGTGATTGTGAGATGAAATGAAGGACCTACAGTTTAACGTGGAATCCGAACCACGGTGGAGGCCTGGCATTCCCCACATTCACAATACTTGAGTTATTGAGTCTGTACCTACTACATTTATGGTATTTTTTAAATTTTATTTTAGGATTCTATTAATAACCTTCAGAGAAGAATTCTATTCTCAATCCTTACGGGCCATTAATTGGGCCTGAAAGTGGTAAGTACCATTTTATACTCCAATTTATGACTAATATAATCCCATCTTATGTTTGATATAAATTTGGCTGGAATTTGATGGTAGGTTGTAACAAATATGTTCAATTGTTACCAGTAGGGGCCTACTAGTCACTTTGGTGGGTTTTGTTTTGAATTGTTATTATAACTTTTTTTAATAATCTCTAATTTAGTATCATTGACTATGCCTCATTTTTGGGAGTGTTTAAATGGTATTATAAGTTTAGTGACTCTGGTTATGCTAGAAGAAGGAAAAAGTAATCTTAAAGGGATATTGGGTTATAAACCCAAATCGCTGACAATTAGTGTCATTAGTAACAAACTACAGTTCAAGCGTTCAAGCATTCAAAGTTGTAAAGTTGCAGAACGTTGCTGAAACCAAGACGCAGCGAGTGCTATTTCTAAATGTAGTCTTCGAAATTACTTAATTAATAATAAAATAATAAGCAAATGTATCAAAATGGCTGATGTTTCATTGTGACGGATGGAATAAACCGAGCCTCTAGGTAGTGTTTCCTAAATGAAAAAATCATTTCTCAAAAAAAAATTGAGCGGTTGACCCCAGACTACATATATTTTTGAAAGAAAGTGGTATAACTCCCTGCATTTGGTCATGTATGCAAATACGGGGCTAGTACACATTAGTTAGAGCTTTTATTTTCCAAACCAACATATCATAAGTTGTTTTGTGTATCTCTTAAGGCCAAGGTTACCATGTACATGATACTAGGCGGCATTTTTTTTTAAATCTTTATAAAAATGCAGAATTCATCTGCAATGACCACAGATTCCTTTCACGAAGCAAACCCAACTCTTGTAAATGAATAACTATTGTTATTTTGAATTGTATAGAAAAAAATCTTAAACATCTTATAATGCATTAACGAAAAGTAGACTTTCAAATAGTTTAGACATAAATTGTAACTAAACAAAGAAACTGACCTAATTTTTGTATAGTGTAGATGAGGTGTACTTTAGCAGCCACTTGTATTTTAAAGATGATCTCACATGTGATAAGTTCTTGTTTCATTCTTATGTCTTTGAATGTTCTTTTAGGAACTACACTTATGAAAGAGAAACCTAAATGTGAAGTTTCCAACACATTTGGTAATCATAGTTAAATTTTACTATACATAACACCCACCGTATCATGTCAGCTTTTAATCCCGTTCCCCTCACTACCACCAACCCCTCCATGTCTCAGATTTGAATACTTTTTTGTTTATTCATTGTTCTTATGAAGAATATAAAAAATACATTATTATTTTGTAATTTGCAATGTTAGTTTCTAATAAATTTATAAAAATTGCAAAAATGGCCAAATTTTGGTTTGTTTCAAAACAGAAAAGTCTATGTATATTCCGTTCACGATAGGATTTTACCTGGATGACAGTTCGAAAATCATATGTTTAGGTTTTGGGTTGCCAACACTTGTAAAAGATCACAGCTTTGTTATAAATGTAAAGTTCTTTAATTACCTGTTATATATTTCATTTAAAATAACATAAACTTAAGTTTTCTCATACCATTTAATTTTTTTAAATAATTTCTTTTTATCCAACTTGAAACAATATTTTAAACATAATTAAACATACTTATTCTTTGTTTTAGAACATTAGTGATTTTGTGTAATATAGTGCACACATCAATATCTTTTAATACAGGCATTGTATTTACTTGGAAAAGAGAAAATTGTTGTCATTTTTTTTTTTACATACAATAAATTATTTTATGATTATTTTATCGTATTTTGAAATATTTAACTGAATAAAATATTTTAATCGACTGCGTGTCTGCATCATTGTAAAAAACTTGTTTACCATTATGTTCAATCATGTGGTTTAGATTAGTCAGTCACCATTTTGAAGCTATGTTCGTTAGAAGTTTTTGTGAAAGTGGTGTTAATATTTTTTTAGGGGAATAAAACTATAAATAAACTTTGTGTTCGACCTCAAATAAATATATAAATAATATTGGCCTAAATTACTGTGGTTAACTATCACAATATATTACCATCTGTTTTCATTACAGTCATCCAAAGTGATAGTTGTCAGCTGTTGGCGTAGTGATATATTAGGGATTACTTCTAGTAACATTTCGAGCTGTCATCCAGGTAAACTTAGCTCGTGAATACCTTATAGATCTGCAATTGATAAAGCTATAAAGATCTTTAATGGCTCATTTTAAAGCTCTTTTGAAGGGCTTTATTTTGACACATAGCACAACATACTTTTAAAAAGTAGTTTTTTTTAACCAGCTTTTAAAATTCCTGTCAAAAGGAGAATGAATTTTTGGTTGTTTGTCCTTTTAAACCATAACATCTTTCTTTCCTGGCATCCCTCTGCTTATATCATCTCTGTTATATAAATCAAGAACAAGCTGAACATCTGTTTTTTAATCTAAAGGATTTTACAGAAAACACTGTCAAGTTGGCATTTTTTCTTGATTTGCCATAATTAAATTAAAAAAGTCTCACTAAAATTAATTTTTTTTTGCAAACATGTGATCTGACCTTTAATTTGACACACACTTAAAGTAGCATACAATTTTCCAGTCTATTTAAAAAAAAAAGAATTCTCAAAAATTGAAAAACATAGGTTCACAACATGACACCATACTTTAAAATAAAAAAAGTCTTAATGGTTTAAAAGAGTTTATTTTGGTTGTTCTTCCTTGCAGGTCCTAATTAAGTCATAAAATTAAAATATCAGTAAAAATTAGGCCTAACTAATATTTATTAAATGAGAGAAATTGTCACTTTTATTGAAGTTATTATACTAGTGCATAAAATGTTTCTATGTCATTATTACATATGAGTGAATAATATATAACATCTACACATGCTAGTAGGCTCTATGACAGTCACTACAAGGTGTTTATATTCATTCTCAGGACTTATGACCAACAAAAGTCAACAGAGTGGAGAGCTTCCTACTTCAACAAGTATTGAGGTTAAAATAGAAACAACTGGTGGCCCTTCAACTTCAACTTCATTATGTGATGCAACGGCAACCTGTGATCCCACTGGTGAGTTAAGTACATATAACAGTTTAAACTAGGCCGTAGCAGTGGAGGGGCTGAACCAACCCTCCCACACAGTCAATTTACATAAATAATTTAAACAACACCTAATTATCTCATATATATCCTAATTACCTCACATATATACATTCAATAGCCTAAGCTATTGGGTGATAAGAAGGGTTTGAAATCACACAAGTATCATATTCTGAAAATTTGAAAAATGACACCTGGACACGGGAATCAAACCCGGCACCTCTGGCTTAGTATGCCAATGCTCTACCACTGAGCTATCCAGGATTCATCCAGTGCTCAGGGTCATTCTCCACTCATATTTTAAGGCAATGAGTCTGTGATGAACAAGTATTGGCATACTAAGCCAGAGATCCCGGGTTTGATTCTCTTGTCCAGGTGTCATTTTTCAAAATGTAATAATATATATTCCTTAGATAATGTTGTTTTTAGCACCACATCTTACTTCCCATTTTGCTTATTTACTTAAGTACTAATTACACTAATGGGTTAAGGATGTTCTTCAAAGGAAGTTAACCCACATTTGTTTGGAAGGAAAGTAGAAAATCATTTTAGAAAAAACCACCCTCAGTTCACCCGAACGAGATTCAAACCTCGCTGTCTCCGTCCTTGGCAGTAAAGTCCAACACAAGACTGACACATTAGACTACTACTCTACCAAGGCGGATCCTCAGATAATTCAATATTACGTTACCTCGTAACAATTTATTCCTCTCATAGCAATATTTTTGATAGTTTTACATTGAGATAGATCATTATATTGTTTTAGGCTCAAGAAATGTTCCTGGAGGCATTTTACGAGTTGCGAACTCAGCTGACACTGAAAGCTAGGCATATGTACAAGGCAGCTTTGTCTCAAAGCGGCAAGCTTGCATTTTGAAGAAGAAAAACTCTTCTTTTCAAAAGCGTCTACGAGTGGCAGAAGAAATGTCAAATCTAGATCATTTCCAGGAATGGGGTAAGGATGTGAACAATGTGACACATAAATTTTTAATATCACAATTAAGAAACAAACCTTTCAAGGCAAAGGGCAGACGTTTCACTTTAGATGACAAGATTTTAGCTCTTTCTCTCTAAGCAAAGTGGGAAAGGCTACAGACTCTTATCTAAAGTATTCGCTCTGCCATCTCGAAGGACTACGATGATATTGTTGAGTAAGGCTCCCTGCAGTCCTGGCTTTAATGCCAAGATCATTATGAATGACCTATATGAGTGTAGAGTCTGTTCACGATAGGTTTTTACCTGTATGACAGTTCAAAAATCATATGTTTATGTTTTGGGTTGCCAACACTTGTAAAAGATCACTGTTTTGTTATAAATGTAAAGTGTTTAAATAACCTGTTATATTATACATTTAAAATAATGTAAGCTTAAGTTTTCTCATACTATTTCATTACTTTTAATAATTTATTTTTATCCAATTCGAAACAATTTTTAACATAATTAAAAGTACTTATGCTTCGTTTTGGAACGTTGTTGGATATGTGCAATATAGTGCACACATTAATACCTTTTAATACAGGCATTGGATTTACTTGTAAAAGAGAAAATATTTGTAATTTTTTTTAATATATCATAAATTATGTTATGATTATTTTTTCGTATTTCTAAATATTTAACTGAGTAAAATATTTTCATCAACTGCGTGGGCGCATAGTTGTAAAAAAAACTTGTTTACCGCCATGTTCAACCACATGGTTTAAATTTGTTGGTCTCCATTTTGAAGCTATGTTTGTTAGAAGTTTTTGTAAATGTGGTGGTAATATTTTGTTTTTAAGGGGAATAAAACTATAAGTAAATTTTGTGTCTGACTTCAAATAAATATATAAATAATATTGGCCTAAATTTCTGTGGTTAACTATCACATTCATACCAGGTACACTACCATCTGATTTCATTACAGTTATCCAAAGTGATGTCGGCTGTTGGCATAGGGATATATTAGGGATTACTTCTAGTAACATTTTTAGCTGTATTCCAAGTAAAACAAGGTCGAGAATGAAACAACTTGTGTGTTCAGAACTAGTGTGTCCAAACAAAACACGACCAAAATATCTGATGCTTATTTTTGTATATATTATTTGTTTATTATTTATATATATAAAAAAAACATTTTATATGCTCAGAACAAATTGGTGCTTGAATGAATTTAATATGATTTTTATGTAACACAAACCCGCCTCGGTGGCGTAGTTGGCTAACGCGCTTGTCGTGTTGAGCTCAACTGCTGAGGACGGGGAGATCGAGGTTCGAATCTCGGTCGAGTGAACTGGGGGTGGTTTTTCCTAAATGGTTTTCCACTCTCCCTCCACGCAAATGCGGGTTCACTTCCTCTAATTCAACCTTCCCAATTCCTAATCCAATAGCGTAATAATTAGTACTTAAAGCGTATAACCCGAACGGGTAGTAAGACGCGGTGCTAAATATTATTATATTATTATTATTATTATTATTATTATTATTATTATTATTATTATTATGTAACACAATGTCAAAAAAGTATGAATATGACCTATATGAGTGTACACAACTGGTGTGTTCGGAAATAGTGTGTCCAAACCAAATATCTCATTCTTGCATACTATAATTATATATTATTTGTTGTATTTACATCCATTTTTTTAATTGTGTGCATCAATATAGTCTAAAAACTTATTTTTTGAATAAATTGAAGTTCGATTTCACACAAGATTTTGATACGAGAACATATTTTCTTAATCAGAGCAATAATGTCAACCAATGTAACTGATTTTAATACTGCATTAAATATTTATGCTAATGGTATGTATATGTTTTGCAAAAAAAAAAAATGAGCTGTATGTGATTGCATTATATTATAATCTAGTTGTGCAAAGTCACTATTTAAATGTGGAGTCGAAGAGAAGCTTGAAATATGCTAAGAAAAGTTGAAGTCAAAGATAAAGTTTATGTTTTGGCTCATAATAAAACTTTAATTTTTTAATGGTGACTGGTGGTCTAGCGTGAGCATGACTCGGCAGGGCGGGTCAATCATTTTCGGCACAGATTATCTAATGCAAATCTCCACTGTCAAGATTGTATAATCACACTGTGGATGTGGAATGCCAGGCTCACGTGGTTGGATCCAGTTAAACTGTAGTCTCATTTCACTAACCCACATCAGGTAGTGATAATGAACGGGTGTACGGTGCAAATACTAATAATAATTATATTAATTTTCTATTTGGTACATTTAGGCAAACTAAAAGATTTTAGCTAATATCTCAGAATGAAGGAAGAGAAGATGGAGGCATTTTACTAAACTGACCGGCAATAGGCTGAGAACAGTTGATGATGATGATGATTAGGATCAGAAAATAGCTATGCTAATGTTTATAGATGTCACTAATCACTCATCGGTGTAAAAAAAAAAACATGTTAAAATATGTAATATTTAGTAAGAGATTTAAAATCTGGGCATAATATACTGAAATTTTCTTAGTCCTTGAAAGATTGTGAAGGTTATGAGTGTCAAAGCAAATAAGATTTAACCTTTGACTCAACTTTGACATTTCAAAGCTTTGAACATCCTATTATAATTTACTTTCTTACTCTATGTCTATGCATTGGACATTAGATTTATCTGATACACAACCCTTCCTTCACCTCTGACAAAGTGTGTTGCTTTTCACACTTTTTGAAAGTAAAGAATATGAGCCCCCACCTGTAATTCTGGCAAGCCTATTCTTGTAATCAAATCGATTTCATTTTACAAAAAGTATAAGCGAAAATGTTTATATTATTTTACCACAATTGAAGAGGTGGATTCCAAAACACGCTAACTTAATATGTAGATTTTTCGAGTAAACACCAAAAACCGTATTCTAAAAAATAGGGCACTTGACATGAACACACAGTTTGTTTTTTATTTGATTAACTGTGATTAAATTAGATAATAATAATGCAATTTTATATTGGACAAAAAATATGAAGCATTTCAAACAAGACTAAGTCATAAAGTGTTATTTGAAAAAAGAATATTAGCAACATCAATTGTCAAGCAGTAGGACCCAAAAGTACATTATTTCATTCGTAATTGCTTGAAATAATCTTAAGTGTAAACACTAAAAAATCAAACATAAAAGACTTACAATATAAATTAAAGAATATGGTGATTTAAAAAATTCAAAATCATAAATAAATGTTGTTGCAACAAAGGTTTTTGTAGATGTCAATCAGTAAGGCACAAAGATTAAATTTGTTGTGTAAAGTTTTTTGTAATATCTTAGAGATATTAAAAATAGTATTAAATAAAAAAAAATCAATGGTAACTAAAAACACAGGGAATTTTATTCATTCAGAGTTATAGGTGGCTGCATTGCTACACAAAAGGCTTTTGTTCATCAAAACTAATAGTGGCATTGTCACTGACTCCTGGTTGGGTACCGCAATGTTTCCTCATAAACAGTCTTGCTTCATAGTTTGCTATGTATTTGTTTAACTTTATAAGTTTATTTTCTTTGCGTATACAGTTATTTTGAGGCATATCTCGATATCCTATAAATATCTATCTACATTTCGCCAAAAACTCTCTACAGGGGGCTTACATACAGCTATCACCTTCCACAGGGAAAAATATGTTTAATTTTAGAAAATATCTTTTTTTTTTTACATATTTAACAAGCTGCCAACTATTGTATGGTTCTTATTCTGGCTAGAACTTGCATCAGAAAATATTTTGTGGGTGAGGCTTATTTGGATCATCTTGATATCTTAATTCTAAGACCAACAAAAAACCCATGAGTGCCGAACAAACTTTGTTAGAACCCCTTGCAGACTGTTTTTAGTCCAAGTGTGTGTGTGTGTGTGTGTGTATATATATATATATATATAAATATGCCATCTCTTTAAATGATCACCCCATGCATAACGAATAATAAACTTCACTGGCACTTTGGGAAGAGGTTTATTTTATTGCATGTCAAAATAAATATTGAGAATGCCATCAGTTTTTTTAGGAACATCAGCCGAGCTTTTTATAGAACTTTTCATATCATCACAGAAAGAACAAATGTCCCTTCGTGGGTCACCAAAAGACAAGTTGAATCAAAGCTGGAAGAGTTTGTCCAGAATCATTAATTGAAATTAGCTTTTTAAGATTTAATACAGGTAGCCTCTTAAGCTTTTACCACACTCATAGTGCCAAATAAAATTTAAAATAGAGACTTGGATTTGAATTTCATTTTCAGTTTTTCTGAAATGACGTCTGCGTTCGGCTTTAAAATATATATACATAAAGAAATTAAGCCTAGTGCGCCCAACCAGAGTAATAGATGGATTTTGCTCAAACATGAACAAAAGGACCATTAGCCTTGCAAACAAAGTATAATACGGCATTCCATGATCTTGTATTCTCATTTATAGGTCCTCTTGTTCAATTTTTTTTTTAATTAATGTATTTTTTCAAAGAAGTTATCGATGTCAGAACTATCCAAATCCACTACATTCCACCCATTACTGTGTTTATGTGAACAGTCTATTTTTGGCTTAACCTTTGCTGACAAAATGTCCCTGGCATTTCTGCAGACATTTTTCTCCCCAAATCTTCGTTTTTTGTTCTTTCATGTCCTCTGCTTGTTTTGTGTAGAGGATGACTAAACTCTGCAGAAATTAAAGTCATTAATAGCATCACTAATTTAATCAATCATTAATACTTGAATTAATAAGAACAATATGTTCTCATCCAGTCAGAAACGAATAAACACTTCACTCCACACTAACAAAACAACTACAAAAAATAGTCACCATAGAACAAAGAGGGAGCAATAGAACATACTGTTACTTTCTGAGCTGCAGCATCTAGCGCCTGACACTAGAACTCTGAATGATTGCTGGACTTTAGTTTGAAATGTTTAAATACTAGCAGGATATTGAAAAGTCTCAATATTGACTGCAGCAATGCATTCTAAACGACACTTAGTCATAGACTACTGCGGCTACTATACATGTGCTGTGACTTAGTTTTACATTTATGTCTCCCAAACCAACCTATGTTCAGTTTAGAATACATACCTTATTTAATAGTGTAGTTTGGAACACACCGCTTTATTTCATTCCTAGGGAAAGAAATGATAGTATTCAAATTGTATACACATGAAAAGGCAAATAATTGAATTAGTGTGTTTTGGAATCCACCTCTTCAAATACAGTATGACTCATCGAAAGATTAAATAGAGTAATAATACTAACAATTATGTGATTGAGTTTTATGTTTATCATTAAACATGGGTCACCATTTGTAAAAGTTCAAATTTTTGTGTTTGTATCTTTGTATGGACTTTAATTTAGCTTACTAATGTATGGGCATAATTTCCCCTCTATGGCACTGTTGAATTAAACTTTTACCTATTATAATGTGTGTTGAAATACAAAACAATAAACTATTTTAAAGTTACCCTTATAATCCTCTGTCCTTAATATAGTTTGGGTGATAAGTAAGAAATGATTAATGATGAGACATGTAAAAACTAGGTAGTTTGTGTAAATTGATAGATAGTTAGTTTAAATACTTTGAAAAGCTAGTTTTAAAATATCTAGGAACACAGAAACTTAAAATTTGGAACTGAAATGTCTTACTACATTTGTTTATGTTTGATTAGCAAACATAAAACAACTAATGTCTGTAGAAATGTGCAAGCAGACCAGCATTTACCAGATGATAGTGTATTTTCTTATAATACTCTTTTCTTTTTTATATTTTTTTAATTAGAAAAAAAACAAGCAAGGTTATTTATTTAGCACACTTTTGCACTAAAGGTTTAGTTCCATGGCCAGCCACTCAAGCGCTGCAAATCGTGTTCTAGCTGCTCTACAGAGAGTGTCCATTCTATATATATCCTTTATCTATGAAGACTAGCGTCATGCGATTGAAGTAGTGTCAGGAGAAACTGTGCATGCGCATAGCTTATATTGAGCCTGTTCAGCGAAGGGGGAAACAAGTACGCTGTTTACAAGTATTGAGCAAAACATTTTGAAAATCATAATAACCATTAAAATTTCTCTTCGCCTATGTCGCTTTAATAAGCACATTTTGTTCCGAAATATTTTATAGGGGTAATATGACATAAGTTTAAACTATATAAGAAATACATTGTGTTTATTATTGTGAGGACCAATTTAAAACATAATTTTTAAGATCAAGAACACAGAACTCGATATTTTGATATATTGTTGACGTTTCATGATCTCTTGCAACATAGGTGAAGAGAAATCATAAATTAAATAAGGATTAATAATGTTTTACTAATATAGTTAACATGACAATTTTAATCAATCAAAATAATATTTTTCATTGTTCCGAGCTTTAACCAACTTTTTTTTATGAAAAATTTCAAGGAGTACATTTTGACATCGAAACAGGAAAAGAAGGGTAAAATAATTTGAAACATCAAAAAGCGTACGTGTACTCCAGTGGTCGGCAAACTTTTTGAGCCCCTATAGACCATATTGGCGTACTAAGCCAAATGTCCTGGGCTTGATTCCTGTGTCCAGGTGTCAATTTTCAGATTATAAGTGTTTATTGTTTTAAAATGGATGGTTAGGTTAAGTTAGGTTAATTTTGTATTATATGTTAAAACAAATTTTACTAAGCTTGTAGTAGATAGTACAATACGTTACAGTTCATGGGGCAGCAGAAATTGCCCAATTCGCCATTAGTGAGCGATACACGTGAACACACACTTCACGTCTCAAAATGAAACAAATTAACCCCAATATTTTAATATTCTTTTCATATATTATCATACATAAAACTCCATTTAAATTCCAAACTGATAGGCTGCAAATAGTAAAGAATTAACTCTAATACATTGACTTCCCGGTTATAAATAAGTTTCGGAACTTTTTTTTTATGTATGTTATTTTTCGGTACAAAGCGAATTGGATAGGACACATGTTCTCTGTGTGACATCATAGAAGGAAATGTTGAGGGAAAGAGGAGCTTAGGAAAAAGGAGGCTTCAAATACTAGATGACTTGAAAGAAAGAAAAAACTGCTGGGATCTGAAGGAGAAGGCAGAGGACAGGGAGAATTGACGGAAAGGAATGGTCCTGTCCTAAGACATAACACTTAATACTACTAATAATAATAATCCTGAACAGGTAGTAAGACGTGGTAATATATGCATATGATATGATTATAATCACAAGCTTTGCAAGATTCCTCAAAGATGGACTTATCTCGGTTTTTACCCGCATAGGTGTGAATTTGTATTAAACGTTAAGCTCAAAAGTTCAATCTCCTGCCTACGAGGAGTTGGGGTTTGAATCCTGAATGGGTGTACTGAGAATGGAGATTTATAAACTGTTTCTCACTCTCCTTGCAAATGCAGGTACATTTTACCTACCTATTCTCTACTTTCCAATTCGGACAGGACCGAGACCAGGCAGAAAGAGGACCCTTGCAATTGATGCAGAATTTAGAAGACTCGCATGGTTGTTCGTGAGCCTCCTGTCCACAATCTGCACAGGTTGGCTTACCACGGCATCACAGCTTCGTATGCTTAAATTCCTGGCACTGAAAACAGCGCCGAGGGTTGGTAACATACGGACCTCCTTTGGTAGGGAAGGAGTGGCAAAATGTAAGAATATAACTATCGGTTTTCTTCACTACATCGTTCCTTTTGGTGGTGATCCTATATACTTCGGTGACATGTTGAGGGGAAAGCTCCTCACAGATGTCCTCAATACTTAGGCAGCCGAGGTCATAGCAAGTGACCACTCCCTTGCAAACATTGAGGAACCTGTGCGGCTCCACCTTCACCTTTAAATAATTCGAGGGGCTCAACGGTATGGTAGTTATTGCCATTATTTTCGCTGTCTGAAGGTCATTGTCAATCTGGATCATTATCATGCCATCGCGCAGTTTTCTAATTGAAACCCAGACTCGGCAGCTCCACTTATCACTCTTTCGAGGACAAATGGGCTGACACGCCTGAGGTTCTCATTTTCATCTATTCGAGACATTACCAGGAAGTGGGTCTGGAGCCTAACCACTGCCTGGATTTTTTCAATTAAAGGGCTGGACGGCCTTACCCGTTTCCGCCTCTTATCAATATTATGACCCTGGGAGGGCCGGGCAGTGAGTTGCCAGCAGAATTTGGCAGTACGGTGCTAGCGGACATTAAGCTGTCAGCTACAACAATAGAGGTGGCCATGCCTTTTTGGGGGACAACCTGCACAATACTCGGATCGTAGACCCAGGGTGACCCAAATTGGTTCTACCACATGTGGCCCTGTTAACCTTCCCGACGGGAAACACCACACAACGTTAGACATGACAACCTTCGCATAGAGCATCGCCAGGAAGAGGTCGTCGCAGCAAGTGGGTGCAGGAAAGTGCCAATTTTACGTCCGGGCCCTCATGAACGCAACCAATCTTTTCTCAAAGTAGGGTACCCGGTTATTGTCATCCCTGAGGCCCTTCTACTAAGATATTATAACCGGCGCACTTTCATTCAGGAGCTTAATTGCAATGGTATCCAGTAATTGTCCGAGTGGAGCCGGGTTAGTAGCCAAGGTCGTCAACGGAGAGGCCAAAGGCTTCGTGCAGAATGAACGTCAGGGGGAAGGGAAGAGAGAAGTAAAGAAAGTAATAGAAGGGAGAAGAAGGAAGGATAGAGAGAAAGGAGGGAAAAGAAAGGAAAGATATAGGAAAGTTTTGTCCTTCACGAGGTACGTCCTGCACAGAAACCTCCCCTTTTAGTCGATTCTTTCAACAAGCAGGGGTTACTGCGAGACTATTCTAAACCCTGTCCCACAGGGTGGTACATAATTCTATCCCATCCTAGATGGTGGAGCCATTTATCATTTCTGTGTTAGTGCATCAGATAATAACTTAGAGATATTCAGCACATTATGGGACACCAACAAATTCCGTAACTCTTTATTCTATGATTTTCGACCCCCTCAAACCACCCACATAAGGGGCCATGAAATTTTCCGCCCCCTCTATCTTAAGTAAAGTTTTACGATCAAGTAAATTTGATAATTTTAATCGTTTAGTTTTTTTAGACGTAATGATTGAAAACAAAGCGAGGGATAAGAACATTTAGAATACTTTAATTGCATGGTAGATAAAACAAACAATAGTGAGATTTTATGGTTAAAATAATTTTCTAATTTATTGATTTTTTTATATGTATTTCATTTAGCCATAATATTGATTTAAAAACCTAATGTAAAATTGATTCTGATCCTCCGCACACGATCTGCATGAATAAAAAAAATGATAACCATTCGTCATTTAAGGAGGCCTCTTAGTTTATGTCCAACTTGTCACCAATGTACTTAACCAATTACCGTTTAAAACCAGCATTTTGAATTCACGTTCTTCTAAAATAATCGGCCATAATGGTTTACTTTTGTTTATACAGCTTTCATGATAATCTGGGTACAAAGTGGAAAACTTATTTAAATTTCTAAAAATGGATATAATGAGAAAAAACTTTATATATAAATACATACATAATCATGCCATTCCTTTAAGGATAGGCAATAAACTGTGCATATAACTCTTAAAACAACTCTGAACTAAATTTATCCTCATTAATTTTTTCTACATTTCCCTATCCGTACACACTCCCTTCTCTTCAATGACACCCTACAAACATGATATTTTATTCTTAAAACTCTTAACATTCCTATATTCCAGTCATTCGTCTACAACATCTAGCCAAGTCTTATATAGCCTAGTCCATCCTTTTGGTACCCACATCCTACCTTTACATATTTGCTTCGTTACTCAATCCACTCTTATCCTCTCTACATTTCCAAATCGAAGTAAGATGCTGTTTCACATTGATTTATTGAATACCCTTTCAAACCACACTCCTTCAGCACCCATTAATTATTGATTATGTCCATACAAGTTTTTTCACATATATTCTTATACATCTCATTCCAACCACACTCACCTTCAGGGTCGTTGTGCCGGGGGGTTGGGGTGGGGGTAGATCCACCCATATTGGTCAAAAGCTTGAAAATGGGATTTTTGTTAGATTTGAGTTCTAGAGTTAGGAAATTCTAGGCTTATTCTGTAACCCATTACTTTCTATTATTAAAGTCTTTTACCACGGACTTGTACAGACAAATTTAAAATTTGCCAATTGTTAAGCCCTACTCTACAAAAAAAATCCCAACTTCAAAAGTCATCAATCATCAAACATTGAAAGTCGATTCCTTCTGTAGTATACTGTATAAAACTTTAATCAAGTAGGCTAGTAGCACCATTGTCAGTAGCAAATTATGTTGTACAACCAATGCCTTAATTAGGGCTTTATTAAATTTTGAAGGCATATATACAGTGAATGTTATGCAACATTTTATTGTTTTCTTACCGAAAGCTCTGACTGATCAAATGAGGACATTGAGGAGGTTAGTGTTAATGTTTGACTTCTGAAATACACACTAATTTTTCTAGAAACTATCCATACTAGTTTAAATTGAGCTGATGCATCTTATTTCAGTGTTTATTAAAATAGGCTTTCATGAAAGCAATTTAAATAGTCTTAAAGAAACAATGAAGGAAGAGAAGTAATATGGCTGTGTTACATTGTTACAACTCATAATTTTTCAGTTAAGTAGACTACTTTAAATAAAAATTAAGTTTT
>JBCFYV010001804.1:0-45698 GCA_039000515.1 Timema cristinae | reverse complement strand
GGAGAAATGAAACAGACGAAGGGATGGTTGAGCTCTGCTCGGGGACAGAACCTTTTTTGCTCTCCAGTCCCCCCCTCCTCCGAGACCTTGCCAGGAAGCTAAGATGTCTGACGATGTGTTTGAAGGTTCGAATCCCGGCCGGGTGAACTGAGGGTTGGTTTTTCCAAGCAAATGCGGGTTCCCGAACGATACTCATGGTACATTCGGATAAAACCTTTTTCAAAACATATAGGATGATGATGTGTTTGTTTTTCATCCTCTCTCCAAGCAAATGAGGGTCCACTTCCAGGAAGAACGATTCTACATACTCTCATCATGGTACATGTCATATTTGGAATGGTATGGGTACACTCTCGTCCTGTACTACCTTGGAGGGATTCATCTTGATCCAGCAGTTAGGAAGAGATATGTACTACCTTAGGAGATTCATCTTAATCTAGCAGTGAGGGAGAGATACGTACTACCTCGGGAGATTCATCTTGATCCAGCAGTGAGGTAGAGATATGTATTAGCTTAGGAGATTCGTATTGATCCAGCAGTGAAGGAGAGATATGTACTACCTTAGGAGATTCGTCTTATCCGATCGTTAGGAAGAGATATGTACTAGCTTAGGAGATTCGTATTGATCCCGCAGTGGGGAGGGGGGAGAGATGCGTACTACCTTAGGAGATTCATCTTATCCATCAGTTAGGAAGAGATATGTACTACCTCGGGAGATTCGTCTTATCCAGCAGTTAGAAAGAGATATGTACTACATTAGGAGATTCGTCTTATCCAGCAGTGAAGGAGAGATATGTACTACTTTGGGAGATTCGTATTGATTCCGCAGTGAGGGAGAAATATGAACTACATCGGGAGTTTCGTCTTATCCAGCAGTTAGGAGGAGATATGTACTACCTTAGGAGATTCATCTTGATCTAACAGTTAGGAAGAGATACGTACTACCTTGGGAGATTCGTATTGATTCCGCAGTGAGAGAGAGATATGTACTACCTTGGGAGATTCGCCTTATCCTGCAGTTAGGAAGAGATATGTACTACCTTGAGAGATTCGTATTGATCCCGCAGTGAGAGAGAGATATGTACTACCTTGGGAGATTCATATTGATCCAGCAGTTAGGAAGAGATATGTACTACCTTGAGGGATTCATCTTGATCCAGCAGTGAGGGAGAGATATGTACTACCTTGGGAGATTCGTATTGATCCAGCAGTGCAAAATTCGTAAAAAGAGGAGATCCAGGTTTCGAATCCTGGTCTGGTGAACTGAGGCTTGGTTTTTTTTACACTGTTCAAATGCGGGTTCACTTTCTCTACGGGTGTACTTACTTTAAAAATTATTCATCTCCTCTACTACTGGGATAGTAAGAGGAAGTTCCCCCCCCACCCTCCACCCCTTTACCTCCCTTCCCGCGGCGTGAACTCGCGGGCGCGTACTATCTCTCACCTTCTTTCCTCCTCTCTCTCTCTCTCTCTCTCATCAGTATATAACGCGGGATATCAGAACAGTGGCTTGTCGTGGAGGTGGGTGAAAGGGAGGGATGTCTCGCCATGAGACTCGAGGGTGTTTTCTCTCAAGATGGGTCAGCTCACTTCCCTCCATGCCTTGTGTCAACTCATTATCATATAGACGATCGGTAGGGTCTACCCTTTGTCCCCCCTAGGTTATGATCAACACAGCTGCAGGAAGAATACCTTTGATTTTAATCGGACTGAACGGGTCCTAGGTAGTTCATTATCATAAACGAGAATCTTGAATCATTCTGAACGACTCTCCGAAACATGGGCTTTTATCTTAAGGCTTATTGTAACAACCTATATCACGGAGGGTAACGCAACGGCTACTATATCATGAGTCAATTTCAAGAGTTAGTATGAATCCATCCAGCCGTCTCAATGAACTGCTATCTCATGAAGTTGTCTCAATGAGATACTCGTCTCAAGGAGCTAATATGAACCAATTCAGTCGTCTTAATGACCGGTCATCTCATGAAGTTATCTCAAGGAGACAGTTATCTCGGGGAGCTATCTCAGAGAGCTAGTTAATCGCTAGTATGACTCTATCCTGATGTCCCAATGAGTCACTATCTTATGAAGTTGTCTCATTACCTCAATGAGCTAGTATGAATCTATCCTGTTGTCTCAATGAGCTACTATCTCAGAGAGCTAATACAGTGTTTCAAATCCATCCAGTTGTCTCAATGAGCTACTATCTCATGAAGTTGCCTCATTACCTCAATGAGCTAGTATGAATCCATCCTGTTGTCTCAATGAACTACTATCTCATGAAGTTGTCTCAATGAGATACTCGTCTCAAGGAGCTAATATGAACCAATTCAGTCGTCTTAATGACCTGTCATCTCATGAAGTTATCTCAAGGAGATAGTTATCTCGCGGGAGCTATCTCAAAGAGCTAGTTAATCGCAAGTATGAATCTATCCTGCTGTCTCAATGAGCTACTATCTCAGAGAGCTAATGCAGTGTTTCAAATCCATCCAGTTATCTCAATGAGCTACTATCTCAAGAAGTTGTCTCATTACCTCAATGAGCTAGTATGAATCCATACCACCGTCTTAATGAGAGAGCTAGTTAATCACTAGTATGAAACCATCCACCCGTCTCAATGAGCTACTATCTCATGAAGTTGTCT
Source organism: Timema cristinae (assembly GCA_039000515.1). NCBI lineage: Eukaryota > Metazoa > Arthropoda > Insecta > Phasmatodea > Timematidae > Timema > Timema cristinae. The sequence continues at coordinate 43,051 of JBCFYV010001804.1, read as the reverse complement.
CAATGAGATAGTCGTCTCAAGGAGCTAATATGAATCCATTCAGTCGTCTTAATGACCTGTCATCTCATGAAGTTATCTCAAGGAGATAGTTATCTCGCGGGAGCTATCTCAGATAGCTAGTTAATCACTAGTATGAATCCAACCAGTTGTCTCAATGAGCTACTATCTCATGAAGTTTTCTCATTACCTCAATGAGCTAGTATGAATTCATCCTGCTGGCTCAATGAGAGAGTTAATTAATCACTGTAAGAATCCATCCACCCGTCTCAATGAGCTACTATCTCAGAGAGCTAATGCAGTGTTTCAAATCCATCCAGTTGTCTCAATGAGCTACTATCTCATGAAGTTATCTCAAGGAGAGATAGTTATCTCGCGGGAGCTATCTCAGAGAGCTAGTTAATCACTAGTATAAATCCATCCAGTTGTCTCAATGAGCTACTGCCTCATTACCTAAATGAGATAGTCGTCTCAAGGAGCTAATATGAACCAATTTCAAGAGTTAGTATTAATCCATCGAGTCGTCTTAATGACCTGCTATCTCATGAAGTTATCTCAAGGAGATAGTTATCTCGGAGAGCTATCTCAGAGAGCTAGTTAATCACTAGTATGAATCCATCCAGTTGTCTCAATGAGCTACTATCTTATGAAGTTGTCTCATTACCTCAATGAGCTAGTTAATCGTTAGTATGAATCCATCCACCCGTCTTAATGATCTACTCACAAAAAAGGATTGAACCCAGGAGGGAGAGAATCGTCACGACTCGCAACGATGCGAGATTCTTCGTCAAGAAAACTGTGCAGCTGTGTTGACCTAGGAGGGGACAAAGGGTAGACCCTACCGCCACACCCGCCTCGGTGGCGTAGTTGGCTAACGCGCTTGTTTCGTGTTGAGCTTGACTGCTGAGGACGGGGAGATCGAGGTTCGAATCTCGGTCGGGTGAACTGGAGGTTGGTTTTTCTCACTCTCACTCCACGCAAATGCGGGTTCACTTCCCACAATTCCTAATCCATTAGCGTAATTAGTACTTAACCCGAACGGGTAGTAAGACGCGGTGCTAAATATTATTAGGCTGTCTTGATCCTTTAATTACTTCTAATAAAAAAGTTTTTTATTGGTTTTAAGGGACCCTTTTAATAAATGATCGAACTTTGTTTAATTCAATATTCAAATGGAGTAACCGATTCAACTCCTTCACAATCCAGCTACATTTAAAGGTAATAAATGACTGAACTTTGTTTTTTAATAAATGATCGAACTTTGTTTAATTCAATATTCAAATGGAGTAACCGATTTAACTCCTTCACAATCCAGCTACATTTAAAGGTAATTAAGATTGTTAATAAATGAATGAACTTTGTTTTTTTTAATAAATGATCGAACTTTGTTTAATTCAATATTCAAATGGAGTAACCGATTTAAATACTGTTAACTCCTTCACAATCCAGCTACATTTAAAGGTAATTAAGATTGTTAATAAATGATCGAACTTTGTTTAATGATAAAAGGGAAATGTACTAAGGTAAATAATATTAAAAAAGAAAATGGTGTAACCGATTTAAATACTGTTAACTCCTTAACAATCCAGCTACATTTAAAGGTAATTAAGATTGTTAATAAATGATCGAACTTTGTTTAATGATAAAAAGGAAATGTACTAAGGTAAATAATATTAAAAAAGAAAATGGTGTAACCGATTTAAATACTGTTAACTCCTTCACAATCCAGCTACATTTAAAGGTAATTAAGATTGTTAATAAATGACTGAACTTTGTTTTTTAATAAATGATCGAACTTTGTCTAATTCAATATTCAAATGGAGTAACCGATTTAAATACTGTTAACTACTTCACAATCCAGCTACATTTAAAGGTAATTAAGATTGTTAATAAATGACTGAACTTTGTTTTTTAATAAATGATCGAACTTTGTTTAATTCAATATTCAAATGGAGTAACCGATTTAACTCCTTCACAATCCAGCTACATTTAAAGGTAATTAAGATTGTTAATAAATGAATGAACTTTGTTTTTTTTAATAAATGATCGAACTTTGTTTAATTCAATATTCAAATGGAGTAACCGATTTAAATACTGTTAACTCCTTCACAATCCAGCTACATTTAAAGGTAATTAAGATTGTTAATAAATGATCGAAATTTGTTTAATGATAAAAGGGAAATGTACTAAGGTAAATAATATTAAAAAAGAAAATGTTGTAACCGATTTAAATACTGTTAACTCCTTCACAATCCAGCTACATTTAAAGGTAATTAAGATTGTTAATAAATGACTGAACTTTGTTTTTTAATAAATGATCGAACTTTGTTTAATTCAATATTCAAATGGAGTAACCGATTTAAATACTGTTAACTCCTTCACAATCAAGCTACATTTAAAGGTAATTAAGATTGTTAATAAATGATCGAACTTTGTTTAATGATAAAAGGTAAATGTACCAAGTTAATAATATTAAAAAGGAAAATGTGTGTAACCGATTTAAATACTGTTAACTCCTTCACAATCCAGCTACATTTAAAGGTAATTAAGATTGTTAATAAATGACTGGAGCATCCCTCCTCCTACACGAATGTTGACTCGACCCTACCAATGTGTTTCAAAACGAGTCACCTCATTACATCCTATCTCTAACTTGAGCTAGTTCTATCCAGTCCACCTCATTACATCCTATCCCTATCTTGTCCTATCTCTAACTTGGGCTAGTTCTATCCAGTCCACCTATCCAGTCCACCTCATTACATCCTATCCCTATCTTGAGCTAGTCCACCTCATTACATCTTGAGCTAGTTCTATCCAGTCCACCTATCCAGTCCACCTCATTACATCCTATCCCTATCTTGAGCTAGTCCACCTCATTACATCTTGAGCTAGTTCAATCCAGTCCACCTCATTACGTCCTGAGTTAGTTCTATCCAGTTAACCTCATTACATCCTATCCCTAAATTGAGATAGTTCTATCCAGTCCACCTCATTACAGCCTATCTTGAGCTAGTTTTATCCAGTCCACCTCATTACAGCCTATCTCTATCTTGAGCTAGTTTTATCCAACCCGTCTCATTACACCCTGAGCCAGTTCTATCCAGCCCAGTTCATTACATCCTGAGCTAGTTCTATCCAGTCCACCTCATTACAACCCTATCCCTATCTTGAGATAGTCCTATCCAACCCGCATCATTACATCCTGAGCTAGTTCTATCCAGTCAGCCTCATTACGTCCTATTCCTATATTGAGTTAGTCAACCTCATTACAGCCTATCTTGAGCTAGTTCTATCCAGTCCACCTCATTAATCCTATCTCTATCTTGAGTTAGTCAACCTCATTATATCCTATCCCTATCTTGAGTTAGTTCTGTCCAGTCCAGCTCATTACATCCTATCTCTATCTTGAGCTAGTTCTATCCAGTCAACCTCATTACACCCTATCCCTATCTTGGGATAGTTCTATCCAGCCCACCTCATTACAGCCTATCTAGAGCTAGTTCTATCCAGTCCACCTAATTACAACCCTATCCTTATCTTGAGTTAGTTCTATCCAGTCCACCTCATTACATCCCATCCCTATCACGAGCTAGTTCTATCCAGTACACCTCATTACACCCTATCCAGCCCAGCTCATTACATCCTGAGTTAGTTCTATCCAGTCCACCTCATTACAGCCTATCCCTATCTTGAGATATTTCTATCCAGTCAACCTCATTACACCCTATCTTGAGCTAGCTCTATCCAGTCCACCTCATTACAGCCTATCTTGAGCTAGTTCTATCCAGTCCACCTCATTACACCCTATCTTGAGCTAGTTTTATCAAGTACACCTCATTACACCCTATCTTGAGTTAGTTCTATCCAGCCCAGCTCATTACATCTTGAGCTAGTTATATCCGACCCAACTCATTACGCCCTACCCCTATCTTGAGCTAGTCCACCTCATTATACCCTATCCTTATCTTGAGTAGCTAAGACGTTGACGCGAAGATTACCAAACCTCCTCCTAGCTCCATGCCGGGAACCCTCCCAAAGTCCGGAGGACACGATTCCCGAGAGTCCGAACCTGAGGGGTCCGGGCTTGTTACCATGGTTTCGCGACATATCAGTGTTCGAGCTTCAATCCTCCCGGCAAAGACATACATATCTTCCGGATTCAAACATGACCGATGAATCAATTAGAGAAATTCTCATCTCGAGCCCTCCCTCGCATTCGTTGCAATATTTAAGTTTTTTTTCCTCTGATCTACTATATCAGGGCAGGTACAAGGACTGGAGATGATGCATCGGCTGGGAGTAAGGTCCAAACTTCCACCCCTCACGAAGCGAGTATCCCACGATCTTATCCTCCCCCTCCTGCTTGGTTTAAGGGGTCTACTCTCGCAGATGATGACGGGGTTCGAATCTGGCTCGGGTGTATTTACAATCCTCTCTTTTTTCCCAGGCGAAATCTAAACTATCTTTATATTGTTAAAGGAGGCTACTCTCGCAGATGATAACGGGGTTCGAATCTGGCTCGGATGTATTTACAATCCCGTTCTGAGCAAAGGAAGATATGTATGTTTCCAGGAGCTTAGGGAGGGGAAGGGTTGACCGGGGGACATGTCATCCCTCGGAGGGAGGGGGGGTTTGGTAATCTTCACGCCAACTATCGCCTCCCTCCATCCCGAGCGTATAAAGCGGACGCGAGGTAGGGAGACGTATCTCTAGGCAGTTGGGTTACCGTCTGGAGGACATGAGCGATATTAAGATCTCAAACGGCGGTTTAGAATACCACATCGCGCGGACCGACAAAGGTTACAGCGAGTGCTGTGATTCTTCCGTGCACTGGCTCGGATGCCATAATCCCGGAATGTGTGAATCGAGTCAGTCTGTCGAACGCTGTTCTACCGCTTGCCCGGTCTACAATCTCAAGGAAGGGGACGATCCGCAAATTCTCCAGGAATCGAGTCGGTCCATCGAACGCGGTTCTACAGCTTTCCCCGAGGACGAGCCGCAAATTCTCCAGGAATCGAGTCAGTCCGGTGAACGTAGTTCTACAGCTTGGCCCGAGGAGGAGTCGCTGGAGGAGGAAAAGCTTTGTGCGTCGAGTTGGATCGAATCGAGCGTGAGGAACTCGATCGGGTCAAGCACATCTCCGAACTTGAAAAGTATCGCACGTACAACGTCCGTCGTCTAGAAGGCGACGAAGAGGTCAGCGAGGATGAAGACGAACCGAACATCATAACGCTAGACTATGTGGGCAGAGTGCATCTTCCGGGTAAAAACTTTGGTGCGCGCTACAGGAGTCGCTTTAACGCTTCACAGAGAGGACTGATATATCTAGGTTAAGGCGAGTACGAACTGTTCAAGTGGTGAAGCGTTCGCGAGTACGTGTTCTATGACAAGACTTTAGAGAAAGAGATTTTTTGTATGCATCAAGTGAAAGACAATGAGAGAAAGAGAATTTATATGTATATGTGTATGTATGTATCATCATAATCTTAAGAATATACTCGCTAAATAAAAAAGTTGTACTATTTATTTAACTCCTTGATCATAGAAATAATAGAGTATTCATTTAAGATCATGTTCTGAGTAAAAAAAGGTCTTTTATAATAAGGGGGGTATGTATGTTTCATTCAGAGCAAAAAAGATCATTTAGATATGTATGTTTCCAGCCTGGCCTAAAAAAACTGTTCGAGGGAAGGATGAGAGGGAGAGACAGAAAGATAGAAAGAGGGGAGGAGAGAGAGAGAGAGAGAGAGAAAGAGCGTGCGAGCTCCAGGATCAGGCGCGAGGGGACACACACATTAATTACCCCTTTGTGTCCTCATCCTTCCCTCGCCATGAGAAAAAAACCCAACCCGCTCCCCGCACACTGACTCCCCTGTCGACTCACCCTCACTCCTCCTTCACCCCTCACCCTGCCACTGCCCTGAAAACACTATGTAGGTATAAGCCGGGCCATAAGAAGCCCTCATCCCACTACTTCTGTGCCCTGAAAACACTAAAAGCACTCTACTACTGTATTTATATAGTAAATAGTATATATATCCTTTGCTGTCTTCTACATGACGTTATAAAGGTTAAGGTTGAAGGAAAAAGAAGTTTAGGAAAAAGGATTAAAATATTTGATGACCTGAAGGAAAGAAGAAAAATCTAGGCGATGAAGAATGAAGCTGAGACGTCATTAGCGGTCTAAGTTCGTCCCCCACGATATATTGTCCCTCAAGGGATACCGTTCCCCACGGTATATCTTCCCCCACGTTATACACCGTGATGCATTATATTTCTTGATTCATGAAACCTCGTCAATTATGCAACAATATAATATGTTTGATCACGACCTTCAATAGTTGGGATCAGGTGTTGTTTTATGGACTTTCTAAGTTTCTTGTTTTAAATTTAAAATTTTATTTTTATTAACACCATGTCTTACTACATGTTAAGGCTATATGTCTTGTACTAATTACGTTAGATGGCTGGGTATAAGAAAGGACGAGTTTAGAGGAAGCGCACCAATATTTGTGTGGTGTGAGAGTGGAAAACCATTTAGGATAAAACCTCACTCAAAGCACCCAACCGGAATCGAACCCCGATCTCCTCGTCTTCAGCAGGCCAGTCCAACACAAAAGATACTGTTGATTCACACTTTTGCCGAAAAACAAGAGCAGTTCCGAACTGTGGTCACGTGGCTGCTCCAAGCCAATCACAAGAAAGCCGCGTGAGATGCGCGGACTGCGTTGCTCTAGTAGAGACAATCTCTGCTTTAACAGCTCTTCTCCATTAAAATCTGCTTTGGATAGACACGATCAGCGCATGCGCTAGCTTTCCTCAATGCACTATATTTTACAAACAAAAGTAGCGAAGCAGACACTAGCGTCCATACGCTTCCATACTTTGTTGTTCTTCTTTAGTTAGTATAGCTGTACGTACTGATATATTCTTTTCTTTTTCTTTCGAGAAATATTTGACACGATTTCTCAACAGATCGGTAAAACACGACTATTTATAAATGTTTATGAAAACACATAGTACTGTAGGCAATCAGCTGGTTGTAATTTGACGTTTCAATGCATCATGGGTAAACAGAAATTTACAACTTTCCGCGTGAATGTAAACTGCCGCGCCAATAAGCAGAGCGGATTCTCTGTTGTACTTTCTACTTTAGGTGTAAGTGTGAATCAAGCTTGACACGTTAGACCACTCGGCCACGGAAGCGGGTTGTTTTTAAATTCCTGCACGTAAGAACCTATAGGCCATTCCACATTTAAATTGCAGTAGAGGCTATAATGGACACTTACCATCTCTTTCTAGCCCATTGGTTTCCCCGTTAGCGCTGTCCTTTCTTTACCTCGTGGAGTTGCAATTTCTAAGCCTAAAAACGAACATTGTTATATCTAAGAAATTAACATGCTCTATTATATAACATTTATTGATGCATCTAATCAAAGCAATATAAACTAAAAATTTTAGTTTTTACAAAACATAAAAGTTCACTTTGTGCCTCAGTTTCACGAGTTTTCAAATATATCACATCATAAGTCTCGTTCTATTAGTGTATTAAAGTCAATATTTTATGGTGGCTATGGTTATATTCATGAATAACGCCTGCAAAGTCTGAAATTAATATATTTCACATGAGATTAAAAACAACTTTTATAACTCTTGAAACATTTAAAATAAAACATTAAAAAGTTGTCTGAATCGAAACTTTTTTCTTCTGATTTTACATGGATATATTATCTGAAATTAATTATAAAATAGTTCAAATTTTGTTTTTAGAATAACTACGGATCAATTGCACCTTCCATTTATGTTTGATGGCGTTTTGAAGTTGTAGAGTGGAAACACGATTTACACTTTGTCCGGGCCTAAAGAGTATAGCATTATAAGACAGTTGTGTAGGGTTTAAAATTGAAGAGTTGTGTGAGCTGATTAAAATAAAAAACATAACATAAAAACATAAAAATTAATATAATTGACTATAAGTACAACGTTTAGTCATTTACATTTTAGTTAGTAAATTTACTTCGTGTTATTAAAAGTGATTTTTTTAGCAAATTCTAAGACTGTTAAATATTTGAAAATATATTTTATGTTAAAAACAATCCTTTATGATACCATAATATACTTTCGATTGAACAACAATGGTTGTTGGTCAGTTTATTAGAGTTATACTTTCATTACACTTTATCACCGCTAATAATCGGGTTGGGGTTTGATTCTTGGCTGAATAGGCGGTCTTGAGTCAACACCTTATCACAGTCTGTAGCGCTTGTGCCAGATTAGCTTGGGGTCTTTGTTTCAATTCCCGGCTTCATCGAATATTTATTGTTGGTAAATTGTTGGATGGGGGACTGGATGTTGGGTTTTTCATAGTATTAGGCTATTTTGAAGTCGTCTGATAATGTGATCAGGTTGTTCGAACAAAGCATGTAGAACATCCAATAATAATAATAACAAAAAATTGGAGTTTATTTTATCATGTAACTCTTTCATAGTTCGAGGAGAATGCCATTTAACTTACCCTAAAAGGTAGAAGTCTGACCTTGAACTACACTAGGCCCATATCTTTTTAACTGCGACATGGTGTAGCCATGCAAGGTAAGCTACATTCTTTCGTAAACAAGGGGTACTTAAAAGAAAAATACTGTTTTATCATTCAAAATATATTTTTGGAACATTTAATTAATATCAAATAAAACTAAGGAAATGTTATGGTGGGATAATTCTGGACTTGATTAAAATATGTTCTATATTTTCGGATCATCTTTAGGAGATCACCTAGGCAGCACTCCGGAGGTAATTTTCATTGCATTTTTGCAACATGTTTACTATCCGTTCGGGCTATCCGAATATTTACACTGATGGGGAAGAAAGTAAGCAGGTGAAATTTAGAGGAAGTGTACTAGCATTTACATAGAGGGAAAGTCAAAAACCTTTAGGAATAAACAGAAAATACACCCCCATTACACTAGGCTGAGATTAAAGCCCTGAAAGACCCTTCGCCAGAGACACTGCTTATTGCCTTAAACATTCGTCCACCAACGTAGATATCACTGCAGTAGAAGATGGGGATCACGCTCAACTTAGTGTTCACGTAAATTAACGTTAACTTGAATTAAAAAGAGTGTGATCAGGATTCGCGTAACATAAAGTAAAAACTCTAGCAACACACAAACAAGGAGTTTGAACTTTTAAAAACAAAGTATATAACTTTATTATATTTCAAATATTAATAATTTATTTTCTATATTATCTTTCGTTTATAATCCCGTTCTTGAGCAATTGTTTCGTAATGTATTAACTTGTCGGTTACTTGGTCCCTTCTTAACTGGATTCATCATGACGGTTTCTACTTGATTCTTTATTGTTTGCTGCTTTTCTATCAACCACTTGTACCTCCTATACTTGAGTTTGTCGATCATTTGAAACTACTATACCTCAGTTTGTCGACCGGTTGTACCTACTCGTGTCAACCACTTGTACCACCTAGCCTTCCAAATGTATGCAAACATTTTATCGACTATTTCTCATTCGTATCGAAGGCAGTGCACCGTGTGATTGAACGAGGTACTTATAAAATTCTTCCAAATCACACCCTTAATTTCATTCCTTAAATACTTTGTTTAAAATTACCCTTAATTTGGATAAATCTGTGGGTAAATTTACTGCTTTTAGTTGTATTCTGTCCTGTGCCTCGGTGTTGTAAACGTTATCGTGTTGCCTTTCTCATGGCTCTTCCTTACTAAGTGACGAAGCGCCAGGTTAAGGTTGTGATGTTCTTCCAATCTTGAAAGATAAAGGTTTTCCTCTAATTTGGGATAGAAGTGTGGCACTACGTCAGTAATCTTCACGTCTCCTTCCTCTAGATTTGCTGTACTATCACATCTGCCTCTTTCACTAATTGCTGTCACAAGTTGGCCCTTGCCATTTTTTCATCTTGTTTCAATTGTTCCTTACCCTATCCTACTCTTTTTATCCAAAGTTTCCACACCATTTCTCATATTTTCTTCATGTCTCTTTCACTTTTAACTTTATCTGCCACAACGACTGATGATATTGTTTTAGACTTTTCGTCCACACTATTCCTGATATTACTAATACTGGTTCCTTATTTGGTATAGACACCATTTCTGATAAAGACCAGAGACATAGCATTGTCTTAGACAATACTCAAAAGAGACTTAGCACTGTCTTAGGTTATACCTACCAGAACATAAGAGTGTCTTAAGCAATACACTACGCAGCTATAGCAGCATATTAGGCTATACTCATTAGAGGCATATCAGTGCTATATTTTATACTTACCAGAGACATCGTGGCGTTTTAGGCTCTATTCAGAAGAAACATAACCATATATTAGGCTCTACCGAACATAAAATAGCAGCGTCATACGCCATACTCACAAGAGACATAACAGAGTCTTAGGCTATATTTACCAGAATAATAGCTGTGTCTTAGCCACTACCCCCCGCTTCCTCCAACCCGATATTTAACAATGTTCTAAGCTATACTCACCAGTGACATAACCGTGATTTAGGCTATACTCACCAGAGACATATCAGTGTCGTGCTTTAAGGACTATATCTATAAAATCATATTTTAACAATGTTATATGACGTGTATTATTTAGAGTTAAAATAGATCTAATATATGGTTTAAAAACACCAACAATATTATTATTATTATAATTATTTGCACCGCGTCTTACTACCCGTTCGGGTTATACGCACTTACGCTAATGCGTAATGGTAGGGTGATTGTGAGATGAAATGAAGGACCTACAGTTTAACGTGGAATCCGAACCACGGTGGAGGCCTGGCATTCCCCACATTCACAAGATATCTTGCCAGAGGTGAAGGAAGGGTTTGGTAATCAGATAAATCTGTGCCGGGACCGAGGATTGAACCCCAGCTGCCAGCACAGAAGTCCAACACCTTACCCCTAGACCACCAGGTCACCTAACACCAACAATAAAATTATTTTTATAATTGACCCAATAAAGCACGTTGGTTTCCCCGGAAACGACTGAAATAAACCATAACTTCATTGGTGTATTTAGTTGACTACCTTGTACTAAGATTTTCTGATTAAAAACGTAATATTGTCAATATGAGCCTGAACAAACTAATTATTTTCTTTCTCCTGGGATTGACAAATTCCATGTGGTTTAAGGAACAGTCTAGAACTGTCGGGAACATCATGATCGTCCACAAAAATGTCGAGGTTGTGAAACTACAAGGTGAGACAGTTGGTTACTTTAAATGTACCTAGTTACATGCGATTTGGTTCAATACATTTGAGATAACCTGTATATTAATATCTACAGAGAAGCTGAACATCATTATAATTAAGTCACTGTCGTATTGAAGGGGTCATTGTTCAATTAATTTAAATTATATGAAAAATAGTACATGCACAGTAATTGATGTTGGGTCCTTTATCTAAGAGCGCTAATGCTATACCATTTAGCTAACCGGGATTGGCCTCGTGTTCAGAGTTCTTATTTTACTGGTAATTTAATACTGAGTATTGAGTCTGAGTTTGTGATGTGCGTTGATATTCATTAGAATTTCACAATAAAATTAAAATCTTGTATCGCATACTTAGCTGAATAACTGTTCTCCCAAGAGTCAGATGACTCTAGTATGATCAATTGCATATTATTGGTCGCTCATATGTATCTGACTGTTCCACACGTCCATCACAGACTCAATCTTCAACTATGAGTGAATAACGAGCCGAAACATCGGATGAATCCTAGATAGCTCAGTGGAAGAACCTAGATTCCCTAAGCCAAATGTATCGAGCTCAATTCCCATGTTCAGGAGTATTTTATAACTAGTTTAAATTAAATATAATGTAGTATTATGGTTAGTAAAGAGTATTGAAAATAATTTATGTCAGTACTATTTATATAGGAATAGTTTTATTTGTTTCAGAACATAATGACTGGCATGCTACTTGCAACTCATGGGAACACACTCTACCAATGGGAGTTAAAGGACTGTTAATTCAGCTAACTCATGAGGTGACTCCACCCCAGCCTGGGGATACCCCAAACCGTGAGCCCTATGTGCCGGCGTGCAAATGTTTCTTCCCCAAAATACCGGGCGAAGCTGCAGCTTTCCAGACTGTGGTCCCACGTAGAGTTGTCGAGTTGGAGAACCATGAGCCCTATATGCTAGCATACACATTCTTCTTCAAGAACCGTGAGCCCTATGTTTATGATTATTAATAATGTTATATATAATGTATTCTTATTACGATATATGTACCTCCTGACAAATTGTCGTCCCTACATAACTTACTCAACCAACGCAGTAAGTATTACCAAAGTGGTTATTGTTCTCTCAATCAACTCAGCATGTTTTACTATTAACCTCCATATATATTTAAAAATTAAATTAAATTACTGCTCCGTACTTCATCAGTTGTATTTTATGTCACTCAAAGCTTGCAGTCCAATAATCTCTAAAATATTAATTACAATAGTGAGTTATATTTATAATACACTGATCTTGTACTCATTAAGTTTCTCGAAAAGTAAATAACTACTTCTGACTATGACATGGTATCGTCTACCATCGTATGGTTAAAAGTGTTGCTGTCATGTAAGACTGTAGGCGATCTGGGTTTGATTTCCGATTGGATAAGGTGAGTTTTCTTCCCCTAAATTATTTTCCACTCCAACTCAACACAAATGCGTGTACATTCAATTTAAAACTATGCCATCCTCATTCCTTTTTTATTAGCGAACTTAATCTATGCGTGTAAAATAAAGGGATACCAAGAAGTTTTGGGGGAAAAAATCTTTAAAGATTGCCAGTTTTCTCCACCAAGTTTAAATACAGTTATGTGTCGACAATTTTGATTTAAAAAATCTGGATCTTTGATAGTCCAAATTGCCAAGAAAAAAATTATTTATTAAAATAACCATAGCGGTATCAATATCCTTAACATGGATATCAAAAATGCACCTCAACCGTTGTTGGTAAAAATAATGAGACTTTTTTTTATGTTGATTGATGTTTGCCTTAATGTGCGACCGAAGGGTGCGCAAGTATTTTTACAGTTTTAATAGAAATGAAATTTCTTGGCCCTAATAAATAAAATATTTCTTCAGTAGCAACATAGAGTTTAGTTTTCTGCACATACTAGTATCAAGAAATATTGAATATCTGTCAAGTGTGTCTTGGAATATTGTCAAAACATTTTCTCTTTATTTAAAATGATTTGACAACATTCCAAAACACCCCTGAAAGATATTCAATATCTTTTAATATTGGTATATGTAGAAAACTAAACTCGATGTTGCTATTGGAGAAATATTTTATTTATTTTGACCAAGAAATTTCAATTTGATAAAAACTTTAAAATTACTGGCTCTCCCTTCTGCCACACTTTAAGATATTGCTTTAGGATTTGTGATATTTAGCAACAAAAAACCATTTAATTTCTTGAATTAAATTAATTGAAAATGTTTCTACCTTAACAATGAGTTTTCGTAAATATCCCGTCTATTCTTCTTTTTTTATCATATAAACTGACTTATTTAATCAGGACTGGGTCATTCCGCAATTAGTCCGAATTATCGACTCTCTGTTGTATTTAAATTATTGTTACAATGAATCTTCTTATTACCATTGCAGTTTAAAGAGTGTCAAATTGAAGCTAATACATTTAAACTAAACTAAATCCCTAACACAACTTCCGTCGGAAGGAAAGTAAAGCCGTCGGTTTCATGTTGATTGTGGTATGTATAAGAACCTGAAGGTATGAATATACCATATTGGCAAAATTGGTAAAATTTTTCACTATTAATCATAAAAATATAATCAGTCGGTTCAGAAATTGAAAGCTTAATTACATCAAATAAATAAAACCGTTAAAGACAGAACTCAAGTTAGCATTGGAAAACATTGTTTTACGTTACTTGGAGACTTTTGTAAACTACAGACATTGAAAAATATTTTCTTCAGATAATTAACTGTGAATAAGATAGGAAATATATCTGTTTTATGTGTTGGAATGAAGCTGAGCATATCTATGAGATCTTCAGACATGCAAGAGTGGTATTTGGCTCAAACTGTAGTCCCTTGTTCTTGGTGGCAGTTTTGGAGTATCATTTGAGTCAGCATTTACAAACCCCCCATTTCAATCCCATTATCATTAAGAGATTTCTACAGAGCTTCTATGTAGACAACGTTATCACGAGCATTGACATTGACGGTGAAGATCAGTTTATCCAGAAATCTAGTGAGGTCTTATCTGAAGGCAGATTTTATTTGAGAGGTGTAACGAACCTTGTATCACAACCCTCTCCACTAGCTAGCAGCTCAGTCGGTAGAGTACGTAGGTGAGACTCCACCTCTCAAGGTATCCGCGGTGATGTGAAAAGAAGGATATTTTGGTGGTTTGAAAGTGGGACGGTAGAGACAGACATAATTACCAGGGAACTTACCCCCTGAAGTGTATCCGTGGTAGTCCTGGATCTCCCCGTAAAGTATGAAATAAAAGTGAAATAAAAGGGGGTGCCAACAAATTACGTGGTACAAATAAAAGGACTCTGGTTATGACCTTGGAAGAAAAAAATCACACCCAAAATATTGAACATAATGTAGAAAAACGAAAGTTTGTTAAATAGAACAATATCATAAAAAATATCTATTAATTCTTGATGTTGTTATTTCTAGTTAAAATTAAAATGTGTCATATGGTAAGACAAATAAATTTAATATAACTAAGACACAAAATAATCAGTGGGCACATATAATTTAATTTTTGCAATATTTGGTAAGATATCCTACCTATCTGTTACCAAGATAAAATACAACCGGTTAACCCTGTGGCATGATACTATCTAGGAAAGTAATTAATATTAGTAAAATAAAATAAAACTAATCATAAATATAGATAATGTTCTGATTTAGGAATGACTCAGGTTGAGAAAAACAGTTTGTTGAATTACAGAAAGAAACATCATCCAACTTAACCAGCTTTACAAATAAATTGGTAGTCTTGAATTAATAATAAAAGGAAATACCTTACTGGTTTCTCTGTAGTCTTGATGGCGAAGACACACGAAGCAAAACAAAAGTTCTTCGCTATGGCCATAGCGTCCCCAGTTTATATCTTCAAAAAAAAAAGTTACTTATTAAGCTTAGAAAAATCTCCTCTTGTCTGGGATCAAGAATCGTTCAGGCTTTACAAATAGCCAGTGCCAGTTGATGGAAAAAAAAAATTATCCCATAAAAATAACTTTTAGTATTCGTACTACAGTTTGTTCCATCTAAAAATCAGCGCGTCCTTTTTGAGAGTCCTTCTTTCATATATCTTATTTACTATTGTTGTCATGGTAGCCAATCTAAACAAAACTTGGAGGTTGCAAAAACCATGAAAGTTATAAAGGGGAAATAATGTAATTACTCTTGGAAACAGAGAAGGATAAATAGTGGTGTACAAAGTTCAGTAGTAAAGACATGGAGAGCAAACAAGAATCCAGTTGAGCACGCGTATCAGTGCAATTTCTATATATCGGGGGATGCAACATAGAGAAATGGATCACAACACATCGCCATCTACATGAATACATGAATTAGGACGGAATATTGTTTACAAAGTTTGGAATTTAAAATCGATATTAAAAAGGAGGGGTAGGTTAAAGGGGGTTTAAATTATGTGGTAAAACATTATTAAATGAGGTAGAAAATATAAATTTTCCAGGAATGCAAAGTGATCACTTAAAATAGCCAAATAAATTTTATTTACTCAACATTTCTAAACCGATAAAGCTTATATTGGTAAGCCAAATAAAATATACTCTTAAATTATAATAATTTTTACGAAATATATGATATTAATAAATACTGATTTCCAGCTCAAGACGTCCGCCTCGTTAAGCGAGAAATTATTAATAGTTGTAAGACAACGTGGCTTAAAATACAATGGCCTGTGTGGTTTTATATATCTCCTTCTCTGTTCAGTCTAAGATTTTTATCGGTTTCAGCCTCCACCTACAATCAAATTTATTCATATCAATAAGAAATAAGGAAAATAAAAACTACGAATCTTATATCTCAAACTAAACGAAACGCTCGATCCTTGTTCTCAAATATATTAAAAATTTATTTTGTAAACTCATAAAAAAATTATTATATTTGTTACAAGAAGAATAGATTGAAAACATTTTTCATTAAGCATAGTCTTATTACTCCGTAAATATAATATATATGTGGTTAAAATTAGATGTCATAATTTCACACATTTTATTTAATAATAAAACTTAAAATATAGGTTTGTTAAAGAAAAAAATCCCTGTTGAAATCTTTCGACTTTATTTTTTCGTGATCTATATTTTAAAGATAACGCACCGTAGAGTTAAATATTATGTTAAAGCAGGACGTCTGCAAGGTAATTTCTAGCTTACCGAGTCAAACATTCTTATCTACTTAAGTAAAAATTTTTTTTGCTACACTCAGTTTTATTACCTGTTCGGGATATCCGACGCTTAGTATTAATGAAGTAAAGATTTAGGAGTTTGACTTTAGTGTATTTGTTCCATTATTTTAGTGAATTTAGAACGTGGAACCATCGAGGATGGAAAAACACCTCAAGTACATCTGAAAGGAATTCCATTCCTTATATATCTGTCACCAGGAGACCAATATATTCAAGATTGACACCCTAGGTTATGGAAACACCAATGCGGGAAAATCTAACCAAATAAATTAGAATTATTCACAATAAGTGTATGAATAAAATAAATAAATTAGTCTCGAAATAAGATTCTTATTTTATAAACTTGTTACAATGATACTTCGAAAATTGAAATTGGATTAATTCAATAATTCCTACCTCATTATTTTGAATTCTATTACGAGGTAATTTTTGTTACATACACCACGTCTTGCTAGCCATAAAGACTATAATGCGTATTTATACTTGAGTTGTAAGGATCACATCCGTATATTAGAGAAGATATGTAGTCACATTTGAAGGGATAAACATTGGAAAACTATTTTTAAAAGTACTCCTCAGTATATGATCAGCAAGTATTTTAACCCTGACCACCCCATAACTAGTAAACCACACTAGATATGACAGAAGCTTTTTTACATTAATCCCACTGGTATGAACCTTACTAAGCAGTCAAAAGAGTGAAAGAAATATCTAATTCACAAAGTTTTTTGCTTTTGGGATGACATTACAGATGTATATAGTTTATATACCATGATTTTCGTTTGGAAGAACAGTATATAAATTCAAACTTATTTCTTTAGAACCAAAATTAATAACATTTTACTATATTATTATTTTATTTTGTGTAATTATTGATAATATCTATAAACATAAGAAGTTTCAGATAACATGACTTGATGTATTTGTGCCCTACCCCCATAATTATCCCACAAAAATAATACACAGAGCTAAGCACAAGAGAGTTAGACATTTATTTCACAATTAACATTATACAGCTCAATGAGGGAGCGGAACATAAGAGTTAAAGCACAAGCGAGGATAGAAGACAGACGGGCAACAAGACACAAGGATTACCACCAAGGCCAGATGGGCACCAAAATAATAAATAAGAGGCGGCCACTTATTTGTAGACGTCCAAAAACGGCGTCATAAGAGAACGACAGTAAAACTCTAATGAATTGGTCTCCAATCCTACTATAAATAATATATTTCATAATTAATGGCAAAGAATCAGCACATACCCTAACATAAATCTTAAGTTGAGTGAAGATCAGAAGTACTTAACCGAAACAAAGGTATAGTCATTATAAATATACCTGGCAAAATATAAATTTCAAAAGTCTGAGAATACTAAATAACCTAAGATTTAGATATAAATGGAGTTCCCTCCGATGATATATGCACTGGGGGGCCCACGGCCCCACATTTAATAACTATATAATATATATATATATATATATATATATATATATATATATATATATATAGTAGATATAAGCAAAGAGACAATAAACTATCCTAACTTTAATAACCAACAAAGTGTCCACACAAGAATTATCCTCTCTGCCGGCTCGTGGCCCCACATTTAACCAACCTTTAAAGAAAACAAGGCGGTAAAAATAAACTACCTCAACCCTTAACAAATACTCAAAATAGGTCCTGGCGGCAAGAAATAAAGTTAGCACAGCTTTCTCAGTTAAGTTATAACAGACCAATAAATTTTACGTGATGCGGAAATAAAAAAGTACAAAAATAAATGGAGCCAGAATGGTTCTACCTCAAATTTATATTGCCTTGTGGGCAAGGAGCAATATACCTGATCATAGTAATTCACTATTCATAAAAATAAAGTACTGAAGTTTGAGACATTTAAAGATAAACATATTAATATCAAAGTGAATTTTGAAAAGAGTGTAGAGCATACTCAATAGATAGGCTTATTACCTTGTAAGCCCAGAGTGTAATGCGTAACTATACTCTGGGATCCAACCATTATATTCCCTACGGAAATCATGTGTCCTCAGTGTGTGGAGAGATGGGGGAAGGGGGTGTTCCAGAACACTCTCGAGAGCGCACGAGCATCGGTCACAAGCACAAATATTGTCCATAGAAGTTTTAGAACACGCCCGCCGTTGCGCGCACAACTCGCGCTCAGTGAAGTTCAGTTGTTTGAAGGGGAGGGGAGGGTAGACCAACACGGCCAGCGGAGAGCCTCGAGCTCGAGCTTAGTTGAATGTGAATTGCGTCACGGAGAGTGCCTCGGGATTTTTTTTTGTAAGGAGTCGGAACGAGTCAACTGGGTGAGTGATACCAATTCTTCTATGTCATGTTGTAACAAGGTTACATATAGATATATTAAAATTGTTTTAGAAGCTTTAGTAACTACCAAATACTTTTATTCCTATAAATTCAGCAAATATATATACACACAGACACACAATAATTAACAATATTTTAAAACTAAACGAAAACATTTATAGCATTACTAACACTTTTTTACTTAATTACTCTATGATATTTGGAACTTGAAAGTTCGTTACCGCATTCACAAAAGTAGGCCATCTATCCCTATCTCGAGCTAATTCTATCTTCATCCTCATTTAAACTTATCCCTATTTAGAGCTAATTCTATCCATTCCACCTCTTATATCCTATCCCTATCTTGTGATAATTCTATCCAGTCCACCTTATTTCACCCAATTTCTCTTCAGTCTACCCAAATGTTATCCTTCCATCTGAGCTAGGTCTTATTTAGTAAGTAATAAATATTCGTTTAGATTAACATAACTAGAATCAGAAGACAATTTGGCTAAGATATAGAGAGGTGTCTATGAATAAACTAAAACCAGTACATTCTGGCTTCTGGCTTGACATTAATTGAGGAGTCGGGTTTTCAATCTAGGATGGGTTCACTAAGATTTATTTCCATAAATGGTGATCCATTCAAATACGTATAGTATATGCCTGATTATCTTTCGTAGATATATTTTTCGAATGCTAACTCTTACCCCCCACCCCCCCCATAAAATCTTCCTAAAGCATTTGTCCAAAAAAAATGGGGAGAAGGCACATTATATAATCATTCCCAGGGCCGCAAAAGTTTTAAATCAGCCAATGATTGTTAGTTAGACTGTGATTTATACCAATACAAAACTTATTTTTTGAATTAGGTTAATGTCAGATCTATTGTTAGATAAATGCAATATATGCAATAAGTATTAATTCATACAGTGTTCAATGATGAAGAGAGCTCTATGAATGTAATATTGACAATAGTATACAGCCGTTAGAGGAAGAGTGCATTAGGGTAATGTAATTGATAACAGGCTACAACCTCTAGAGAAATAGGTCATTATGGTAGTGTTATTGAAAACTGTCCACTGCCGTTAGAGGAAGAGGTCATTGGGATTGTGATATTTATGAGAGTATACATTCATTGAAGAAGAAGACACTAGGATAGTGATATTGTCAACGATCTGAAGTTGTTAGAGGAAGATGTTATTAGGGTAGTGATAGTGACCAAATTCTACAGCCGTTATAGGAAGATGCCATTAGAATAGTGATATTGACAAAGGTCTATATTCGTTAAAGGAATAGGATACTATGGTATTAACATTGACAATAGTCTACAGGCGTTAGATGAAGATGCTATTTGTGTAGTGATATTAACAACTATCTATGGCCATTTGAGGGAGAGGGTTAGATAGTGATATTGACAATATACTAAATTCTTTAAAGAATGAGAGCATAAGGTTAGTGATATGAGAAATTCTACAACCGTTAGAGGGAAAAGGCCTTAATGACGTGATATTGAAATATTTTATAGTCACTAGAGTAAAAGGGCATTAGGGTAGTGATAAAGACAAGAGCCAACATCCGTTAGAGGAAGAAAGCTTTAGGGTAGTGATATAGACAACAGTCTAGAGCCTTTAGAGAAAGAGGTAATTAGAGTAGTGATATTTACAACAGTCTACAACTGTTAGAAAATATGTCATAATGGTAGTGATATTGACAACAGTCTACAACCGTTAGAGGTAGAGGTCATTAGGGTAGTGATATTTACATTAGTCTACAGCTGTGTAATGATGAGTAATTTAGTATAGAAATATGTACACTATAAAATTAATCTTTAACTATAAGTTTTTCTTTTTTCTTCACATTGGCCTTTTGTATTATACGCATAAGTACTAACAACATTTATTTGTTA
This sequence comes from Timema cristinae, assembly GCA_039000515.1. Lineage (NCBI taxonomy): Eukaryota > Metazoa > Arthropoda > Insecta > Phasmatodea > Timematidae > Timema > Timema cristinae. The sequence continues at coordinate 22,374 of JBCFYV010001804.1, read as the reverse complement.
AGAATGAGTGAGGTATTTTAGAGGAAATGTACTCATATTTACATTTAAAAAATATAATTTGCTCAAAACTTCGATTCCTATGGTATTTGAGTAAAATAATAATCACAAAAAAGTATCTATAATGTAATTATAAATAAGGAATTCAAGTAAGAATTTTAATCAATTTGTAAAAAGAATTACAAAGACCTGGGAAGCTGGGAAGATTACTCATAAAATATGACAAACGTGTATCAATATAATTCATTTACACAAAAATGTTATTTTTGTTGTTTATGTTGTTATAGAAAATAAATTTAAAATATCATTTGTAAGTGGCACCAAGCCTATATAAAATTGATTTTAAGTTTCAATTAGTATATATTTAAAACATGAATACATTAGTACATATATTTAAAGAATGTAACAATATTTAAGATTTAGATTGGAGAAATATATAATTCAATCTATAAATAATATTAATAAATTAAATCTACTTTCTTATTCTTTTGTTCCCTTCACCTTATTTGACCTTTAGTCTTTTATGACGACATGTTTTATTGTTATGTTAAATCATTTTAAGTTCTAAGGAAAATCAATGTTGTAATATTATGGGGGGGGGGGGGGGGTAGTATAAAACCTCGCTCCCTCAATGACCAAATCCGTCGGTAGAGCACCTAAAAAAACTGAGACTCTAACCACTCGAGGTATCCGCGGTGATGTAGCAATAAAGGGTATTTTTGTGGCTTTAATGTGGCCAGTAGCGATAGACATAATTACCAGGTAAACTTACCCTCTGATATGTATCCACGGTAATCTTGTATCTCGTCGCGAAGTTCTAAATACTAGTAAAATAAAAGGGTGGGCGCCAGTGAGTTGAGTGATACAAATTAAATGACTCCTATTATGAGCTTGAAAAGGAACCAACAATTTCACAAGAAGGGTGGAACATAAATGAAAAAAAATAGAAGTAAAGAAAAGAAATGTTATATGGTAAGTATAGTGAAATTTTAAATATCTAAGACTCAAATACTCAAAGACCGTATATATTTTTTTAATTGTGGCAGTTGTAATTTTAAAAGAAAGAACTACCTATCCGGTACCAGAATAATTTATAAATCTAAGCTGTGAAACATTGCGGCATACGAGCCTTTAAGTAAAATAACATATATTAATTGGTGGTAACCGTGAATTAGTGGTCCTGAACTGTCAATAATAATAATAAAACATCTCACTCGTTTTCCTGTAGTATTTGAGGTTATGATGCCAAACACAAGTTGCATACCATTCTCTGACCATGGCTGCAGCACTCACACTTCTAGATCTTCAAAATGAACAAAACCACTCATTCATCTCACGAATCTTCCCCGTTTGAGAAAAAAATGAGGTCCAGTCCTCGACTCCAACCGGCGCTCGCTGATGGAACGGAAAACTTCATACCTCAAATTCAATCCTTTGTATTTACATTCACATTTATTTCATGTCTCAAAACCAGCGCGTCAATTTTCTTTTTCTTAGAGTCCTTCTCTCTTATAGATTCTAGCAATGATTGCCATGGTAAACAAAACAAACAAAAAACATAGAGGTTGCATAACTATAGAGGTTTATAGAGGATGGATTGCATTAGTTTATTCAAGCTGCAATCAGGGGATGCAACATAGGTAAACGATTGTAATGTCCCGCCACCTTCATGAACACATGAATTAGGACGGGATATTGTTTACAATGTATTATGAAATATTATTTAGATGTTAATAAAATTGTCCCCAAGAATAATAAAGCTAAACATTAGAATAGTAAAGCGAAATTAGAAGATAGTATACGAAATATTAAATAAATTATTAATAAAATTAACAAACTTATGTGCTATGAAGTTGATTTGTTTAAAATAATATTGGTGGAAGATTTGTGAAAGTTTTAATTTATTATAACGTATTAACATTTTGTGGACTGATTAACAATAAGTGGTAAGCTACCAATAGAATAAATAAAAAAAATAAAATAATTATAAATTAGATATTGTTGCTAGTATAATATATGTGCAATTATATGATGGTTAAATATAGATAGATATATTATTGTTATTTTTTCAAAGGTGTGGAATTGATTTAAAATAAGGTACATGAATCTACGGTATTAATCTTATTGATTGTGGTTCCAATAGGCTAGAATGGTTAGATCGAGGATTACGTTTTAGTTTGCCATTTTGAGGTAGTTTTCTAATTGTGATAGTACGGATTGATTTAAAATGAAATATCATTTGAAATGTTTTTGCTGTTCAGAATGGCCGTTTGTAGGTGTAGGTTTTCCGAAATACCCATCATCCAAACTAAACTCTGAAAATCAAAGTAAATCTAAGAATTGACAGTGAATGTAAGTTTGTATACATAGGCCTGATAGAGTAATACTTTCTATTCGATTTGCTGAACACATTATTGAATTAAATACAATAGATGCAAATACAAATTGGCCAAACTTCTAAAACTTTCCGGCAATCACGTAAAACCGATTAGTAAGTTCGTGAAACTTTTACAATCCTTTTCAAAAGGTCTCAATATGACATTGTGTAAAATCTACACTTTCAACCAGCCATTCTAAATAGACACAAAATTTTATTAGGACAAACAAAACATAGGGGTGTTTAACTCTTAAGTCCTAGAATAATACCCGACTAACTGCTTGCTAACGCCAACTGTCCTGGTTTATTAGTAGTCAAACCCACTTGAATATACAGATTTATGATTGTAATTTCGAGCGTAATATTCAAGTTTCGAATTAAATTGTCGAATATTATGTATTCGAAAATATTAATCATTTCGAGTCATCGGACATCCCAAATTAATATTATTTATTTATACAATTTGTAAAATGTATAAAAAATATGTAACAGTAATACGGTCCATCTAATTTGTAAGCATGGTCATGCTGCCCTCCGGTTTCTGACCTCTAGTCTCAATGAAGATGTTAGTAATGTCGAGTTTTTACCCTTGAAATAACATTAATGGATAAGTGATTGGTTGTAATGTACTTAGTATGATGCTTTAATCTTTGTTAGTTTTGTAATTCGTACTACGACATGTGTATAATGAAAGCTATTATAATAATGGCGATAGTTGCAAAACACTCTTAAAACAGTCTTTCGGATTTCTAGCTCGAAACGACCCATCATCGGCAAACCAAACTAAACGATCTTAACGTCTATTCTGCGTGCCCACCAATATATACTACGATAATAATATAAACTATTTGTAGGGTTTATATTAAATAAAATATAAAATGACCATTACAATGCTAAGACAAAGACATTGAAATAAAAAATAATATTAGTTTTAATACTACAATTTGACCAATTTTATATAAATTTAGGTGTACTAACAAAATATTATATTTGTATCATTTAGAGTTACGTACTTGCTGGAATATATCAATAAAATCTATTTTAACATCATTATATGACGTGTATTATTTAGAGTTAAAATAAATCTAACATATGTTTTACAACTTTCCAAAAATAAGATTATTCTTACATTATACACTACATCATTTTCTTCATGAATTATTCTTACAATTATGTTATGAGAAAAAGTTTTTAATTGGTCTAGAATAATTTCTTTACTCACAGATGTTGATTGTAAGTTATTTCTGTTGTAACAATTCCATGTCATTGACTTTTAAATAATAAATTAATGATATGTCAATATAATTTGTTTTAAGAATTAATTATTCTACTTTATTCAATATCTTTTAATTACTTCTTCTTATTCTATAGAAAATATTGTATTGTTACTAAAATAATTATGTATTTATGAATTAAAGTAGTTTTTTCTGTATTGCATATAATTTGAAAATACTATTATAACTAACTGTCGTAATAAATTTCATTTTTATTTTCTTTTTTTTCATATAGATAATCTAAAAATATTATTAAAAAAATCATATTATAAAATTATTTATACTCATAAAATGCCTTTTACTTTAACTTCTATTAATTTAAATCTAAATATGTATCTGTCTATTATACTGATATAGAAATCTATAAAATTAATTAAAAAATATCATATAAAACATATCTATACCATGAGTTCTCATTTAAACTCTATATCCCATACAGTTTCAATTCGTCAAATGTTCTCGCTCTAGCCAAGTACATAAGCCAAACAAATCGTTAAAATCCCTATTTTTATCGAGTGCATATAAAACGAAGATATTCATCTTAATCTGAGGTCAAAAAGTATCAATTATTGTGTTATATCTTTAAATCTATTAAAATAATTTTAAGATTTATGATCTTGTATTCTGAAATAATCGTGATTCTGAAGAGAGAAAATAATGACCTCGCCTCCCTCTGTGACAAATGAGTGAAGCGTATAAAAGTACAATAATGATATTGGTCATTTTAGTAGCAAATACACATACTCATTTTACGTTGATTAGAACTTTAGTTATTCTACCCCCCTGCGTGACGTGGTTTAGAATAGTCCCGCAGTAAACCCTGCTTGTCGTAAGAAGCGACTAAAAGGGGAGGCTTCTGTGCAGGACGTACCTCGTGTGGGACAAACCTATCCTATATCTTTCCTTTCATATCATTTTCTTCTTCCTTCACTTTCCCCCTTTTTTTCACTCTTCCCCCTTCGCTTTATCTATCCTTACCTTTTTCTTCCTTTCCCCCACCGTTCATCCTGCACAGAGGCCTTTGGCCTTTCCGTTGACGACCTTGGCTATTAACCCGGCTCTTCTATGTTTATTATTGGATACCACTGCTTTGAGCTCCTGAATGAAAGTGCGCCGGTTGCAATACCTTAGTAGAAGGGCCTTAGGGATGACAATAACCGGGTACCCTACTTTGGGAAAAGATCGGTTGCGTTCATGAGGGCCCGGACGTAAAATTGGCACATTCCTACACCCACTTGCTGCGACGACCTCTCTCTCGGCGATGCTCTATGCGAAGGTTGTCATGTCTAGCGTCGTATAGAGCCTCTCGTCGGGACAGTTAACAGGGCCATAAGTGGTAGAACCAACTTGGGTCACCCTGGGTCTACGATCCGAGTATCGTGTAGGTCATCCCCAATCACGGCATGGCCGACAATATTGTCGCCGCTGGCACCGTACTGCCAAACACTGCTGGCAATCACTGCCCGGCCCGTCGCAGGGTCGTAATATAGATAAGAGGCGGAAACGGGTAAGGCCGTCAGCCCTTTAAATGAAAAAATCCAGGAAGTGGTGAGGCCCCAGCCCCGCTTCCTGGTAATGTTTCGAACAGACGAAAATGAGAGCCTCAAGCGTGTCAGCCCATTTGTCCTCGAAAGAGTGATAAGTGGAGCTGCCGAGTCAGGGTTTCAATTAGAAAACTGCGCGATGGCACAATAATGATCCAGACTGAAAATGACTTACAGACAGCAAAAATAATGGCAATAAATACAATACCGTTGAGCCCCTTGAATCATTTAAAGGTGAAGGTGGAACCGCACAGGTTCCTCAATGTTTGCAAGGGAGTGGTCACTTGCTAAGACCTCGACTGCGTAAGCATTGAGGACATCTGTGAGGAGCTTTCCCCTCAACATGTCACCGAAGTATATAGGATTTTCATCAAAAGGAACGATGTAGTGAAGAATATTGACAGTTATATCGTAACATTTGCCACTCCTTCCTTACCAAAGGAGGTCCGAGATGGTTTCTACGTGCTTAGGGTCCGGCCGTATGTCCCCAACCCTCGGCGCTGTTATCAGTGCCAAGAATTCGGGCATACGAAGCTGCGATGCCGTGGTAAGCCAACCTGTGCAGATTGTGGACAGGAGACTCACGAACAACCATGCGAGTCTCCTAAATTCTGCATTAATTGCAAGGGTCCTCATTCTGCCTGGTCTCGGTCCTGTCCGAATTGGAAAGTAGAGAAAAAAGTCCTGGAGATCCAAACAGAAAAGAAGATCCCTTATGCCCAGGCACGCAAAGAGTATACTGCACTACAAGCTCCGGTATTTCAAAGTTCCTACAGCCAAATTGTTATCCAAAATATAAATTGCCCTAACTGCCACTGCGCAGTTAATATTGCAAAGACTCCTACACGACCTGTGCCACTCATCTCTATTCGAGACTCAACAAAAAAACCAGCATCACTATGGTGATGCAAAATATAAAACAAGTGGCGACACCCTCACAACAGTCGCCTCCACCACCTGTACCCCCGAGGAGACCCCCTCGGGGAACTCCCCCGAGCCCTCCTCGGGGAAATAAATTGCATGCGGCCACTTTTGAGTTGCTCATTCTCGCCTCTGTGCCTCCAGAGGCCGGGATGAGTGGCGAAGCAGGTGAGGCCGTAAAGGCGAGTCCCACTGGTGCCTTGAAGAAGGACCAGCGAGAGACCGCAGAAAAGAATAATATAAAAAAGCGTCGAAGGCCTTAACAAAGCCTTCGCGCAAAGATCCGACTACCCAGTCTCTCCAAAGTAAACCGAAGCCTCTCCTAAAGCGGGAGGTCCAGGAGAGACTGGGAAAGGCAAGAGCACCTAAAAAGGCCCTCAACGAATTTTTAATTTTAAGAGATAGTGTCATGGGTTGCGAAGATAACTAAATTTTATACTAAAAATTTATGTCGCTACTACAATGAAATTTTAGGGGTTTCTATGCTCGTGTAGAGGAAATTAAACAACAAATTTGTTCCCTGCATCCTTCCATCTTGTGTTTGCAGGAGACCCACTTCCGCCCAAATGACAACCCGATGCTTCGTGGGTACGAGTGTATCGTTCCGACAAGCCTTTCTTTGATCGGGCTAGCGGAGGTGTGGCTATATTCGCACGAAGCAATATATATCCCAAAAATATTAACATCGTTTCCGATCTCCAAGTTATTGCTGTCCGAGTCTCCCTTGCTTTGGAGATGACAGTATGCTTTATATACCTCCCGCCAGGTGAACGTATTTCGAAGAGGAGCTTAGAGGCCCTCTTTATGCAACTTCCCGCCCCCTATATCATCTTGGGGGACTTTAATGCGCATAACCTGGTGTGGGGATCTAATTTTACAGATGCCCGCGGGAGGATGGTAGAGGATATCCTTGTCTCGGGAAACTTGGTGCTAATGAACACCGGGACGCAGACACACTTCTCCACTTTTAATGGTGTATCCTTTGCCATCGACCTAACTTTATGTAGCCCAGGTATCGCTGCCCTCTTCCTTTGGGATGTCCATACGGACCTATGTGGAAGCGATCACTTCCCTATACTGCTTTCCCCACTCCAAGATTGCCAAAGAACAGCACGAGTTCCCCAATGGGTGATTAAACGTGCAGACTGAGATAAATTCCGCGAGCTCGCCGTTTTCCACGAATCCCCTTCTCCTGACGTCATGTTAAGACTGAATATTTTACTTCGACGGTCATCGCGGCCGCGAGGGCCTCCATCCCTAAATCCTCGCCAAATCCGCGCCACCGTCCCGTTCCCTGGTGGAGTGAGGAGTGTCGGTTGGCTATTTCTGACCGTCGAAGGGCCCTACGTCTTTTTCACCGACGTCCTACTTTGGAGAACCTGGAGTCATTCCGATTCTCACGTGCTCGAGCTCACCGTATACTTCGTGAAAGCAGAAGAGAGTCTTGGAGAAAATTTATTTCAACCCTTACAATATCCACTCCCACAACTAAGGTTTGGGAAAATATCCATAAATTACGTAATAGCAACAATTCCAATAACAATATACCTGCCCTCATGTCTAACGGTTCACGTGTCTCCTCCCCTGTGGAGGTCGTTAATATATTGGGCTCGATGTTCACCGCTATTTCTAGCACTGCGAGCTACACTAACGAGTTCGCAGTTTATAAGCGGAACATCGAGCGCCATGCTATTGATTTTGGTCGAAGTCGGGGGAGGATTATAACTCCCCCTTTACCAAAGATGAACTGACCTATGCCCTGTCCCAGGCCGGCAGCAGAGCCTCTGGTCCAGACGACATTCATTATGAGATGTTGCGTCAGCTGCCCCCTAACGGACAGGCACTTCTTTTAGACCTATATAATAGTGTTTGGGAATCTCAGCAGATCCCCTCACTATGGAGGCAAACAACCGTTATACCTATATATAAAAGTGGCAAAGATAAATTAGAGCCAACTAGCTATAGACCGATAGCTTTAACTAGTTGTGTGTGTAAAATTTTGGAAAAAATAATTAATAAGCGACTTATATGGTATTTAGAATCCCGCAATCTGCTATCTAATATTCAATGTGGTTTTCGCCGTAACCGATCCACGGTGGATCACCTTGTCTGTCTAGAGACGGCTATTCGTGACGCTTTTCTCCATAAGCAGCATATTCTGGCTGTATTCTTCGATCTGGAGAAAGCGTACGATACCACCTGGCGGTACGGCATTTTGAAAACACTTTTTAATTGGGAGTTTCGAGGAAACCTTCCATCTTTTATATCCAATTTTATGTCGGATAGACAATTCCGGGTAAGGTTGAATAACACCTTATCCGATGATTTTATTCAAGAAAATGGGGTGCCTCAGGGTAGTATTCTGAGCTGTACGTTGTTTGCTATCGCAATAAATAGCATTGTTGACAATGTGCGCATGCCTGTACGGTCATGCCTCTTTGTGGATGACTTTGCAATTTATTGCAGTTCGTCAAGTCTCCACAGGGCTGAACGGCAGATACAGCTCTCTGTCAACAATCTTGGATCGTGGGCATCGCGTAATGGCTTTCGCTTCTCTGCAGCCAAGACGACGGTTGTCCACTTTCATAGAACACGCGGAATACAGCCAGCCCCCAGTATTTTAATGAACCACTTTGTTTTACCAGTCTCAGAAAGCACAAGGTTTTTGGGACTTTTATTTGATTTTAAATTAAATTGGATCCCCCACATCAAAGACCTGAAAACGAGTAGTATCAAAGCGTTGAATTTGCTCAAAGTCGTTAGCGGTCGGTCCTGGGGTGCTGATAGGGAAACCTTGATGCGCCTGTATAGGGCCTTGGTCAGATCTAAACTTGATTACGGCAGTTTTGTGTATGGCTCAGCTAGACCCTCGGCGTTAAAGATGCTAGATAGTGTCCACCATGCTGGCATTCGACTGGCTACTGGTGCCTTTCGTACCAGTCCAGTCGTCAGCATCTGTGCCGACACCGGTGAGCCGCCTCTTTCTTACCGGCGGTCCTATCTTCTGGCATCTTACGTGTCAAAACTTCATTGCATGGCGCAGCATGTTGCCTATCGTCCTGTGTTTCATCCCCCTAACCGTGTCTTGTATGAAACTAAATGGCGTAGTACAAGGCCGGTTGGGATCAGGATGCTATCGGTTTTCGACACGTGTGGGATAATCTTGCCAAAGGCTATCCCCACATTCCCATGTCGAGTTTTCTCCCTGGAAGATACGCCTACCTCAATGCCATTTTGACCTTGCCAAGTTCCCTAAAGCGACCACCCCACACTTTTTATACGAGAGGACCTTTAATGAGCTCCTCGCAACCCGCTTTCGGGGTTTTAAACGCATTTACACGGATGGCTCGAAATGCGGGGCCTTCGTGGGATGTGCTTTTGTTGTGGAAGAATCCAATTTTAAATTTGCTTTACCTGGTGAATCCAGTGTTTTTACGGCTGAACTATATGCCATTTTTAAATCGTTATGTTTTGTATATCGTGTCACTGGTCCGTTCTCATCTGCACGGATTCCATGAGTGCTCTTTTGGCATTGTCCACTCTCTACTCATGGAATCCTCTCGTGCAGATGATTCACGAACAGATTTTAAAAATTGATTCATTAAGCACCCGGCTCGCCTTTTTCTGGATTCCTGGTCATGCCGGTCTTTCAGGAAATGAACTGGTGGACCAGGCGGCAAATGAGGCAGCACGCCTGCCTCCTGAGGCAAATCTGGGTGTCATGTTTTTAGACCTAAAGGGTTATGTTCGGCGTGGGGTCTTACGCACCTGGCACGAGCAGTGGGTCTCGACCCCTGCTCAGAACAAGCTGCGGTCCATCAGGGACGGTGTGTCGCGATGGCCCTCTTCTATGTGAAAGTCTAGAAGAGAGGAGGTCATCGTGACGAGACTCCACGTCGGGCATACTTCACTGACCCATAGTTTTTTACTGAGAGGGGATCCTCCTCCAGTGTGTGAGTTTTGCGATGCTCCTCTGAGTGTGTATCACATTTTGGTGGAGTGTCGTAAATATGCCCCTATCCGCCTGGCTCTTGATTTTAAAGGTGACCTACGTTTTTTATTACGCGATAGCGCGGATGGAGTTATATGTTTACTCCGTTTTATACGCCAGGCGGATCTTTTTAATGCCATTTGAGTCACTTTTATAAAGTGGCTCTTTTGGATATTATCTCATATTGAGATCTTTTTAACGGTTTTATTACAATTTAACATGTTGTTTTGTCTTTTTAACGTATTATCATTTTAACATGTTTTGTCTTTTTAACGTGTTATATTTTAATATGTTTGTTTTGTCTTTTTATTGGAGTGATACACTTGTGGTTTTTTTTTTAGCAGGTGTAATACTTATTTTATACCAAGAGTCCATTTGACCACTCCTATGGAGTGTCTCAGATGGTGAATGTTTTATCTCTTTCCCCTATGGGGATTTTATTATGTTTTTAATATGTTTCAAGGCCCTAATGACCTAGATCTGTCGATGGGCCGTTAAATAATAATAATAATAATAATATATAACATATCGTCTTCATTCTGGCTTAACATTGCCAAGAGCTTAAAAAAAAAAAAAAAGATTCGTGTCGAAGAACAATTTATTTTGATTTTGTGTTTAAAGGGCTAGTTTGATATTTAAAAAATTTAAATTTTTTAAAAGAAAAATTGTAAATATTTGGAGTCTGTTTTACTGGCTGTTGAAGGAACACACAACTAGAAGTTTTAAATAGCGATGCATATAGTATTAAAATATTCTAGTACTCAAAAACATAGTTTCATTTAATTATTTACCATACGTATGAAAATAAATATTTATTATAGATGAAATAAAACACCACAATATATATATAGGAAACCTCTATTATAATAAATTGTAATACATCTTATTTCCTGGCAACAAATAATATTCATTTATTGATTTATAAAATGAAAGAGTTTGTTTAATGAAGCTTATATTTATAAGGAATATAAACGATATAATTTCACGTGATAGTGTAATATATTATCCACGACACTACGATGGTAAAAGGATAAGATGACACTAAGGGATAACATCACCCAAGATACTCTGCCATCTATTCAAGGTATTCCATGACAAAAACATAAATTTTCCTTAGGAATCTCACACATTGGCGTCTATTTATTATATTGATACTTTATAATAAAGTTGAGTAAGGGTAACTGCAACAAAACTATCGGAATGGATACCATTCCGAGTGGATACAATTGAGTCCCCTCGCCCATATTACCACCTTCTCCTCTTGATAAAACTACGGGCTATGAGGGATTTGGAGAAACTTGTTAGTCAAAAGTATTATGTAGTTTTCTTTGAATATAGGCACCGTGAAAAGTGTAGACAATATTTGAATTCACGACACAAGTTCGCAAGATAGACACAGCCTTAAGTTATTGCAGGGTAAATCCGGCTAGTGTTTACTGTAATCAAATACTCGGAAATATTAAAACATTTCTCACTATTTCTGATAAACTTCTTAGACAATCACAGTATTTTTTTCCTGAACTCATTATAAAAACCTAAAACGGTCGGAAGGTATTATTAAAATTCCCATATTCCAATTAGTTTTTTTGAAAAAAAAAATTTTTTTCTAATGAAACAACTATGATAAGGTTAATAGTGCAGACATATTTTCACTTTGTATAAAAGTTTTTTTGCTAATTGATATATATAGGTAGTATCAGTGTATGAAATGCTCATCATGAAATTAGCTTTAATTTTATATAAGATTAATTTCTGTAACATTCGCGTTAACTTAAATAAGACGCTATGTCTAATTGAACATTCTAAAATCTAACGTATTGCTCGTTATCACTTAACATTATGTTAAGCTTTAATGAATATAATATCATTGCATTGTATTTTGGGCCTAAAAACAACATGTTTGGTTCCAGGTTGTCAAGATACGTTGACATTTATCAATATCTCTGGTTCGACATTTGACGATCTCAATATTTTCTCTATGAGGTGTTATGACGAAGTAAAAACGACAAAGAAAAGTTTATTTTTATTTTAGTACGCTATTGGTTTGACATCGCACTTAAGGCCATTTCACACCATAATTTTATTCGTCACATATTTTACTCTGCATACTCGAGTTCATTAATTTGACAGTTAACGCCATATTATTATTATTACTATGCGTAGCGCACGCCTCGTCCCCCGCTTGCCCCCCACCTTCCCTTCCCCATCAGACAAGCACTAAGTTCATAGCAATGTCATGGAATAACCTGATTAGATGGCAGAGTATCTTGGGTGATGTTATTCCTTAGTGTCATCTTATTCTTTTAGCCTAGTAATGTCGTGGATAATATATAACACTATCACGTGAAATTATGTCGTTTATATTCCTTATAAATATTAGCTTTACTAAACAAATTCTTTCATTTTTTTAAATCAATAAATGAATATTATTTGTTTCCAGGAAACATGATGTATTAGAATTTATTATAATAGAGGTTTCCTAGATATATATTATTGTTGTTTTATTTCATCTATATAAAATATTAAGTTTTCATACGTACGGTAAATAATTAAATGAAACTATGTTTGTGAGTAGAAGAATATTTTAATTCTATATGTATCGCTATTTAAAACTTATAGTTGTGTGTTCCTTCAACAGCCAGTAAAACATACTCCAAATATTTACAATATAAGATCCCTTCTTCTTTAAAAAATCTAAAAATTTTAAATATCAAATTAGCCCTTTTAACACAAAATCTAAATAAATTGTTCTTTGACTCAAATCATTTTTTAAAAAAAGCTCTGGACAATTTAAAGCCATAATGAAGACGGTATCTTAAATATACCTTGTGATGGGTTCTTCAAGTATTATTTGTTTGTATTGTTTGATATAAATCATTTAGAACAACATTTATTATTGGGGAACAACAGCTATGCAGTAATCTAGAATAATTAAAGTTCTAATTAACGTAAAAGTACTATGTGTAATTGCTAATAGATTTGACCAATACTATTGGTTGGATATGAACACGTTTCACCCATAGGTCACAGAGGGGAGAAGTGCTTATTATTTTCTGTCTTCAGAGTCACGAATATTTCAGAAACTGCGAGATCTTTATAATTTTTAAATTATTCCCTTTTACATAAAGAGATATAATTGTAATGGTAATTTTTTGACCTTAAGACTACTATTAACTGTAATGAAAGTCAGTTAAAGAAGTTTCAAAATCTTTTTAGTCAAGATATCGTTTATTTTATTAATTACAATTCAAAGAAGCCATTACAGAAATTAATCCATGGATCTCCTGGATATTGTCCACGGATTCCTCGGGATCCACGAAGCACAGTTCGTGCTCTTAATGTGTTGATTTTTTCGTTTAGAAGATATTTGATGGTTGAATTGTGTTGACCATATGATTCATATTAATGAAAAAGATTTAATGTCCATATTTAATTATGAAAATACTAAGTAAATGGCACACAAAGAACACATTGAGGTTGATAGTTTATATATTACAGCAAACAATATATCATTTGATAGTGTTAGTGAGTTCAAATATTTAGAAACAATTCTAACTAGCAATAACAATATTAGTTTGGAAATTAGGAAAAGAATACAGTCGAGAAATGCTTGTTTTTACTCAGTCAGTAAGGTGTTGGCTTCTTGCCTGCTATCGAGAAAAGTATAATTCAGAATATACAAAACCACAATTTGGCGTTGTTTTCTAAGAGTGTGAAAAGTGATTTATTAACTTTAATGACAAATATAAATGTAGGGTGTACGAAAACACGGTGCTTAGGAAGATATTTGGTCCATAAATGTATGAATATATTGGGGAGTGAAGGAGGCTACATAATGATGAGCTGCATGCCCTGTACTTATCATCAAACATTTGAATAGTAGTAAAATCTCTCAGGTTACGGTGGGCAGGTTATGCAGCGTGAATGGGATTATCTAGAACTGCTTCAAGGTATTGAATGGTAGACCCGATGGGAAAAGACCACTTGGAAGACCTAGACCTACATGGGAGGATAGCATGTGGATAGACTTGAGAAGGATAGGATGTAATGAAATATATTGGATAGAACTAGCTCAAGATAGGGATAGGTGATGTACTTTAATGAGTGCGGCAATGAACTTTAGAGTTTTTAATGCCATAGATTAAATAAGTGAAGCAAGTCTATGTTTAAATATAGTCTATGATTTTAGAAATATCTTAACACGATCTACCATCACTTGTGATATCTATAATTAGATTAAAAAAAGAACTGTGTTTATCTTACGAAGATTCCCGAAGGGACGATATCAACTGAATGATGTGCGCATGTGCGTGAATTAGCTGGGTAGCTTTCAGACCAAACCACTTAAGCCACACCAGTAAATGTATTGTATTCTTTTAACAAGTACATAATTTTAATAAAGAATTGGTGATTATTTGATCTCAAAACACAATAGTTCAAGAGTTGTGTATGAATAAACACATTTTCTCCCATTTTATCCCTTGCTCATTCATTATACTAAGGTGATGTAATGAGTGTTAGCTGATGAACTTTTGTTCAGCAAGATATAAATATAAGTTGATCACAATAAATATTTGCAATCTGTAAAAGGTCTCTACTTTTTAAATTGATGAGAATTTCAAACGTGTCCAAACTACATTATTTTGAACCATACCCTTGGTAAGTAGGCCTAGTGTTCTTTATATGCCATCGTTGTTTTATTTTATCTCATTATGTAGTAGATAACATCTCTATTCATAATAAGTTTATATTTTTCAATTTTGATATAAAGAATTTGTTACGAGTGACCAGTAACAAATATTATTACATTTCTGGTTTTAACTGTACTGAATGTAGAAGAGAGGTTTAAGTGGATTGTTAAGCAAAAGCTTTTTTCTTAATAAAGAATAGAGTTATAAAGATTGGCCCATTTCATTTGGCGTGGAAATGCAGAGCCATAGGAATAAACAGTTATCTTTAAGACTGTTTATTGTTTTGCAAATTCCTTTTTGGAAACGGTCTATTCAAGATTAGAAGCATGTTGATAATCAATATTGATATTATACATTTTATACACACACATGCACTATAATTTTAACAGTGATCAAATAACAATAATTTTGACATTTTTCATATAAAACGGCCAGCTTCATAACAAAAGATAAGAAAAAAATTAACCCAATAAACATTGATACATTATCTTAGAATAGGTGTTTACAATATTACCACAAACATTTCATTCGTTCTTGAGAAAACTGTTATCTCCAATCGTTTGGTTTTTCCGCAATACCTGTCCGGTAGTTAGCACCATCTACTGTTTCCGTGATCCATTCGTCCTTGTTGGCACAGAAGGATAATTTGGTCGATTGTGGAGCTATGCCGCGCCTTTCACCCTCCCCCCCCCCAAACCAAAAAATAGGTTTTAGACTTGCACTCAACAGGGCAGAGTCTTAAGTTTTCTGCTATTTGGTTATTAATTAAAATAATAAAAATTGTCAGCGAGTTAAATCCATTGTTTTCAAAGGAGTGAGAGACATTTACTGCCCCATACGTCTTACTCAATCACTACTTTTGTAAGAAAGTTATTTCCTCACGAGTTTTCAGTGATTCTCCTTTAAGTTTGACATCAAAGATATTAAACATTAATGACGCGATGCAGCATATGAGCTTTATTTAATTTGATTGAAAATTAATATCGAGCTGCGTTTAAAATCTGAGTTTAAAATCCGTAGTTAGATGAGGGAAATTAATTTCTTTATATACTCACTTATTTGAATGCTTAGGAAAAGGCACCAATATTATATGTGCAAGATTCAAGAATTTTATTTATCATAAGATAAGTGAAACATTTTTTGATAGAACCACGTGGAAGGGTATGGGCTTGACGTTACTTATAAGATACTTTTGAAACACGTAATATGTTGAAACAAGCATATGCCTTATTCTTATTACTTTTTAATATATATTTATATAATGGTATTAGGGTAATGCAAGAGAGTAGGAAAAGGTTGACATTAAACGGTATCATACAGATATTAATTTAGAGATTACTGCCAACTACATATCATTCGATAGAGTTAATGAGTTTAATATTTAACAACAATTAAAAACTATGTTAGATTTGAAATAAGTAAAAGAAACCAGTCAGGAAATTCCTGCTATTTTTCGGTCATTAAGTTGTTGATATCTCTCCTGATTTCAGGGAATGTAAAACTCAGAATATTCAAAACAAATTTACCAGTTGTTTTCTGTGTGTGTGAAACATGGTTTCTTACCTTAAATGACGAGAACAAATTTATAATGTCAAAAAATTTTGCTTATGAAGATATTTGGTCCAAAAATGGATGAGGTTACTGGTGATTGGAAGGTTGTTATAATATAATGATAAATACATACCAAGTAGGCATAAAAAGAAATTGTTGGGATAGTCAAGTCTCTTAGATTATGGTTTACAGGACATGAAGCTTGAATGGGAGAATCTAGAACTGTGTTCAGGATATTGACTGGCAAATCCAATGGGAAGAGTCCATTTGGAATACCAAGACATAGATGAGAGGGTAAAATATAGTAATAGGTGGCGTACATTTGTAGGTGCGGCAATGAACTTTCAGGTTCCTGACACCTTAAAATAAGTAAGGTATCTGAAGACTACAACCAGTTGTAGCGCTATAGGGTAGCCAAATTATGGGGAGACCATAAAATTTTAGGTAGAATAGGCCAACCTCATCATACATATTATGTAATTGATTAAAAAGATTTCAATTATAGTCTACATAAGTGGTTCTCAAACATCTATGCTTCACATAACTGCTAGAAATATTTATTTAACTGGCATACCTCTTGTTTCATAAAGGGTATATAATAATATATATTTATATGTGTACATTTACAGTTTACTTTACACATCTACACATATTAATAAACACAAAAAATTACATGATTGATTGAACAAATCTCCCAAAATTATCAATAATACAACAAATTCGCACTTCACCACTTAGTTACTAGCAGTGTTACTAACTGTACAATCTGGATACTACTTTTACAATAATTCCACCGCTTCATTGTTTAGGAGTAGAAATACCGACAATACTTGGGACCTGGGCTCTGTTTCATAAAGCTAAAAAATTGACAATCGTCAGTTAAGTCACCGGCGTTGTCACAAAAAGCAACTAACTATTTACTGTGTTTCTTGAATTCTTTCACTGGTCAATTGTCAAACCAAGGCTGCTCAACTGGACAGGTATTCAGCTGTTCATACTAGTTTTTTTTTATCACCACATCTTAGTACATGTTCAGTTAACCCGTAGGCCTGTACATTATGATCAGTCAAGTCATTATAGTAAACAAAAAATTGAAGTTAGATATAAATAATGAGCTAGACAAGTTTTAGTATGTATTTTCATTCAATAGTTATAATATTTAAAAAGTCCACATAATTTCATTGTACGGAACATATTTACAGTTAATAATAAATTCCAAGAATGATTTTAAGACAATATCTGTTTATCTATTAGTCAAATTACTATAAGGTTTCTATACAAATATGTAGATTAGAAAATGTCCTACAAAAAGGTTATATATATCTTTATCACATATTCAACACTTTTGTAAAATCTCCAATGATTAACTTTAACTCAAGTCGTTATCCTACTTGTTAGAATAATCTTATAGTCCTATAATAACGTTTATAAAAGGTGACCTGGCGGTCTAGGGGTAAGGTGTCGGACTTCTGTTCTGGGGTTCAATCCTAGGTCCCGGCACAGATCTATCTGATTGTTAAACCCTTCCTTCACCTCAGAAAAGACGTGTATTAATCATAACTTGTGAATGTGGGGAATGCCAGGCCTCCCCGAGGTTCGGATTCCACGTTAAACTGTAGGTCCTAAATTTCATCTCACAATCACCCTACCTTTACACATTATCGTAAGTGCGTATAAGGGTCATTCCGAAATCTAGGGACAATTTATGTAAACAGTTTTTTTTTAATATTTGTGTTAATTATTTTAACACATATACTATTGTTTTAATATAATGAATATGTAACACAGAAAATAAAAAATGTACAAGTTATTACAAAAAAGATTATAAATATAAAACATCCTTTTTATGGTGAAATGTCACCTCCATGGCATGTCACTAGAGTTTGAGGCTTCCAAATTTATAACACCTTTTAAGAATCCATTATAAATAATTGAGATGAAGTTTAATATAAAACAGTAATTCCAGGATGTAAGTGTCATAATTGTACTGAATTTATTAACTAAGTAATCTAAATCTCAAGGAGTGTTCCTTGTTACAATGTCATCTCCATGGTCTGAACAGAACTTCCTTAAAAACCCACTAAATTGTGTAGTGGGACAAAGGAGCCATGTGAGAGAAAGCCCTGAGTAGCCATCTTGTATTGTGTTTCATTTCAATCCTACAGGCGAGTGTTTTAATTGACTTATATGTGGGTTATTTCCTTGTTACTGAAGAATATTTTTATTGATGTTCACCTCCATGGTGTTATTAAATTGTTGTTCTTATATATATATATATATATATAAAATTGTTCCCTTTGAAGTGAGATTTAATGATTTAACATTGGATGAAAGCCAAAACCATTTGGCTTAGTTATTTATAGTTTAGGTTCTGTGTAGATAAAACCTTATATTTGTCACCTCCATGGTTGTCACTTCCATGTACTTAATCTAGCATGGAGGTGACAATATATTCATGGAGGTGACATAAAAGAGTGAAATACTAAATTTAAAATTATCTGTGCTAAAGTAACGTATCATTTACTTAGTGAATATAATTCATTTTTTTAACTTTTTGTTTCATAAATGATAACCTTTCAGATTTTATTGCATAAATTGGTGTAATTATTTAGCTTTGCTGATTTAACAGTGGTAGTTATGTGATTTCAAGGTTTAAAAAGTTTGGTATCTCTCCATCATGGGCATAATCAATGTGTGAGAAATATTTCAATATTAATTTTATCAACAGTTTGTTCACTAAGTGTAAACAATTACAAGTTTTGTGTGTGAATATTATTTTCTTCTTGCATCATAACTTTTTCAAGAATGGAAAATTTATATTGTGATGTTTTAATATAGGGTACCCCATGAACAATAGGAATGGACTTAGTATAAGAATCTGAAGTTTAAATCATGACAATATAATGTAAATAACATTTACTTTATACAAAAAAATATTAATATTAATTTGTTTTCAGAAATAAACATGGCAAGAAACAAAACTTCTGATAAGAATTTAGTAGATGTTAAAAAAAGAAAAGAGTTGCAGAAATAGAGCATAGGACTAAGATAAAAAATTATCCAATACATTATGATGAATTCAAAAGAATGGAATGAGAGAGATATAATAGGCCTAAAAGAAAGGAAGAGGGGAAAATAAAATTAATCTCAGATTTAAGTGAAAGAGGTACGAGACAGCAAAGGAAAAAATGGGTTGAAAGGATGACAAGACATAGAAAGAGGCGGAAAGTGAACTTAATATAATTTTAGTGTGTGTCACTTCGTCATTAAGTGGCACAGAAGCAAGAGAAGTCATTGTTTCTGCTGCTGGGCCTAGCAATGGCATACTGGGTAGGGCTGGCTCAAGTAGGAAGAATGCAGGCCATAAAAGGGTTTTAAGGAACAGATTACAGGCTCACCGAAAGATAAAAGAACTTGAAGGAAAGCTCAATAGGCTTTCGAAAAGTGCAGCTAAATATAAGGCAAAGTACTACAGATTACGTAAACAAAAAGAGAATAATGAAAGTCCACGAACAAGAGTTAGAGAATTCTTAAATGGTGAGAAAGTGTCTACTAAAGTAGTGAAACGTTTGCAGTTCAGAGAAGCACTTACTACGCAGATAGCCTACAATTACAATGCAAACAAAGATTCAAAAGCTCGTCAGGTTTTTGCTAGAGTTCTAAGTGGCAAAATTATAAAAAAAATACACGCTTTTTTCTCACACCAAGGAGTTTCTTTCACATAAGCGTCACAAAAAGAATGAAGGGAAGAAAATAAAGTCTGTTTTTGTAAAGCGAAAGTATGACACTGAAATTTCATTGCACTTGAAAAATGATGTTGTTGAATTTTTTGAGAAGGATGAAGTTGGTAGAATAGAACCAGGAAAGAAGAATGTTATAACAAGAAACAAAATTAAAAAACAGAGAAGAATACTGAACAATAGTTTAAGGGTGCTACACAAACAGTTCAATGAATCACATTCTTACAATATTGCTTACTCTACTGTAACAACTTACATTGTAACAACACTCACCAACTAGGACAGCCAACTAGGACAGCCAACTGGAACAGCCAACTGGGACAGCCAACTGGGTCAACACGCGGCACTATCTTGGCCCGGCGACCTCCGCTCTCGCCAAATACAATAGACTGACTGAAGGCGTGTCTGCGCCTGCCGGCAATGAGACTCGGCCACGTGTTCGGCCAGCAGAGAAGACGGATAGAAGAGTTCCGTTTCCGCCTTCGCTGAGCTTCGCGAAGGTGCTACGTGTTCGATATGAGTCTCGAACTTCTCCTCCCCCCTTGTTTGTAATGTTCTCCAACCTTCCCTTCCTTCGATCCGCCCCCCCTTTTCTGAGAATTATATTTCGTATAAATACTAGCGGTACCGGGATCTCAGGTCACTTACTACCCCACCGGCTCGAGGATAAGAGGTGAGGGCAGCGACTGGGTTTCGGGGGATATTACCTTCCTACCAAATTTACTGTTTCGGCGTCATGGGGGGGAACTCTTTCTAAATTACTATTTGGACTTTGTTATTAACTTATGATTATTTGAATATTGACTATGCTACGCGCTTATCGCTGCTGGGAGTTAGACCGTCGCTTTCGCCACCGCTTATATCCAGGGTCTGGGCCCTATTCAAATGTATTTCATACATTTGCCAATATTAGCTTTTAACCTGAGATTGTCAGGTCCTGGGTTCGAAACCCAGCTTATGTTATTTTCAAGTATAGCTGTTTCTGGACTCATCTTTGTTCGCCAAGTTAAACGCCTAGGGTTGTTAAGTTATTATTACCTTGTGGCCTTGTTTAATTGCTATGACGTCACGTTTGCTACGGGCGTCTGTAAGAAAGATATATATTTATACTAGGGTGGATAACTTAAACGCTAGAGTAACCAGTTTAGGGACTGATCAATTTAACGAAGTAACCAAAGACCATGTCACTGAGATCCCGGACCGTTACCTTTGATGGATTTAATGTAATGTGATTTGTTTTGAGGAGGTAACGTTTATGTTTACCTTTGATGTAAGTGATTTCCGCGATGGACGGAAAAGCGCGCTTCACGCGGTGTTGATTGTTTGCTCAGCTTGTTATTGTTTTTTTTGACTAAATAAAATTGTTATGTTCATTCAGGTAACTCTTTACCTAATTTACTGCCTCTCTCACCTTATAGATATTAAGGGGGGGGGGTTGCACTACATTCTGCTTCCTGCATCCATTTTGGGCCCTTTCACCTAATATCCATAAGCGGGATACTTGTCTCTGTACAAAACATGAAATCTTTGACATGATTTTTGAACCTCTGAAGCACCTCAACATTATTGAGTACACGAGACCAGATGATTTGATTAAAGTATTAATTTGCAATGAGAAACCCAGCAGCAAACAATGTGTGGAAAGGAAGTGTGATGACTGTAAGGATAATCAGGTAGAAGCAAAGGAGTTTGAAGATAAAGAAACAACATACCAGCAGTGGTCAAGGAAGAAAGAGAGGATTTGTGTTAAAGGAAAATAAATACAATATGTAAAGGTTTTTAAGGAAACTGTCTCTACAAATATGAAACAACTGTTCAACCTGCTTGTTGATGCATTGCCTAGTTATATAGGGCACATTTATAACATCAATCATCACTATAAAGCAATTGCTGACTTAAAGCAGAACCTCAAATGTACTGATGTTCTTATCCATATTGATTTTGCTGAAATTATGTGTGTAAATATGGAAAGGAAATACAAAGCATGCACTTTGGTGGATCTCACCAACAAGTCACACTACACACATGTGTTTTTTTACTACAGAGGCAATGACTCGTATGATCTGAAGGTGCTACCAGTTTGTACCCTATCAAACAGCCTGAGACATGATCCCAGTTCGATCTGTGCATTCTTAAGCCAGTACTCAAACACATTTCCAGTTTTGTGCGGCCTACTATTATACATGTTAGTTTTTAACTAATGAGTAAAAAGTTAAGTAGTTAAGTTTAACATTTTAGTTTTACATATTATTGCATTTAAGGTACAGAATACCACTATTTATGTTTAT
>JBCFYV010001803.1:0-46724 GCA_039000515.1 Timema cristinae | reverse complement strand
AAGATTAGGTAGCTGTATGTCGATTTCCAATGTCAGTGCCGACAGGAAGAGCTTATGTTAGGCCTTTAAGTAACGAATTCCATTGCAAGCCGCCAAACACCCAAGTAATTAGTTTTCCTTCCAACCGATACTCATGGGAGTATTCGAGTGAATACTAAATACCTAATACTCAATACTCATAAATACTCAATACTTCATACTCGATACTCGATTGGACTCACATACTAGGACAGCAGCTAAATACTAGCCTTGGCCGTGGTTGGAAAGTGAAAAATATCAGTCCATCAAAACACTGTGAATACAGGTCACAGAGTTCACACATTACTAGATGTTGTCTGACACTTGGACACAAATACTACCTTTTGTGTACAAAATCCTCTTATACTTTGTCACAGCAGAGGTTTCACCCTTTGATGTAACAAACATACCTTTTAAAAAGTGACTTGAAATGACTGACAAAGTCAAATTACTTAATATCAGGGAATATTATAATATTATGACTATCCCCAAAAGAGGTTAACCAATCCCCTGGGACACCAGCTCTGTCCTTTTGTTTTTTTATTTTTCCAAACTGTGCAAAATCTGCATCACGGGGAAGAAAAGTGTGACCGCACGTAGAAGAAAACTGCTTAAAAGTTTTAAATCTTGAAATGTTGACAAGTCATTAGAAACTGAAGTATGGCATTGTTGCGATTTTGTCCTGTTGCAGTATCACTAAACAGTATAAGAGTGTCACACTGCTCCCCTACTTTATTCTGTATATCATGATTTAAACAAGACAACACCTTATTTGCCCCATGATAGCGTCACACTCGGACCACATATAAAAATAAGTTTGGTTGCCACCTTGAGAAAAATGATGAATACCAAAAGTAAAAATCCACAGTTGCCTCAAGTAAAATATTACATTTATGGGTAAATGAGGCACTGGAACGTTATGCATGAAATAAAAAACCAGACACTAAAAATTTGAGTTTCCTTTAACTGTTTTTTTTTCTTTCTTTTTCAGAATATTGTAAAATGCATTAGCCATTACTTAGTGTAGTTTTAGCCGATTTTCAATAATTTTACTTTCCCACTGATTGGTTGCATTTCTTTGCTAGCATTTTAGTTACTCACAAAGATTACCCACATCAATCTTAGCCCTACTAAATTTAAAATTAAAATGTTCATTTTAGTTTCTGTAAACATGAATCCGTTCACAGCATACTTTGTATTGATCAGTTTCATTTTTCACCATCTCAAAACATTGTTGAAATTTTTGTTTAAGGAAAAGAAGTTGCATTTTAACAATGTTAAACTCTGAGGATAGGTAATAGGTTACTTTGGTATTATAATGATTCTGGTATTTAGGGAATTATCTTATGTGAGCATCGATTAAGTGAGGTTTTTAGGCCTTGTAAGTATTAGGCCTATTTTGATGCTTTCCCCGTCCATCACTTGGCAAAACACCACCTGTTTTCAGCTTTGCCAGACTTTTTATCCTACCCTGCTTCTCACAATGAAGGCCACAGTATGCTTTGCGAACGGCACTAACATCAGCTGATGCAATTTTATTTATGAAATAGTTGTATGATGTTGATCTATGAGCTTCTTCATTAGTACTTTTTTGTTTGACAGGTTGTGAGTGTATACCACATTGGAGGTAGACATCCTGCGCCATTTTGGATCTCAAGCGATTGCACTTTTTTAAAAATATCATCCCTCTCTTTCTCTGTGAATTTAGAGTAACAACCCTTCTTGCATCTAGAACAAATACAAAACAAGCACTTTGTATGTAAAATAGTCTAGGCTAGGTTATACTTAGCTTAGAATATTTTACTTAACCTATAAAGTTATTGTTTATTTCATTACAGAAATGTAATGAGAAATGCCACTCTAAATACTTGAACTATAGTATTGTGATTTTAGAGAAGCATTCTTCTTTCATGTTGATTTAAAGCGTAATGGGCTAATCAGTCCAGCCCCGAACTACCTAAATCTGCTGCAGATAATCATTGCCTGAAAAACTATATATAGTTTTTTAAATATGTATACAGATCTATAAATATATATATCTATGTGCTACATACCATGCCTCAGGAACATCGATGAACAAGAACAACTCCATCAGAAAAGTTAACCACTCTCGCAGTCCATCTAACACTGCACTTGACTCTCCCGAGCAAACTAAACAACTGACCGGAGTTTGGCGTGGCCGGCCAGCGCGTGGTTTCTGCGGCTGGCGCCTATGTGATATGTTCAATGCTGTGTTGTGCACCCCTCCCCCCCTCCACCTTTCTTTCTTTCTCATGGTTCATCACGTTCAGCCACCATAAAACTCCATGGTTCACTGGGAGCAAAGCACAGTAACATAGTACCAGCCAAATAGTCTGCACGTTCAACGTCTCTTCTTCCAGTCTAAGCTACAGAGCTCAGTGGTCGTGACGATACTGCTGACGGGCAGACCAGATAGACGGAAGTAACACGCTGTAACATTTTAACCTTCAATTTGTAGGGAGTAGGTGGCATAATTGCCAGCATGTAGTATTAGGTAAAGTTGTTGGGCCTTTCTAGAGTATTAGTCACTCTCGTGGTTATTATACTCGTATATGTCATTAGTTTAGCCTTTTTATGACATGGTATACATGCCTTAAGTGATCCCTCACATCACATGTTTTCTGCTTGGTCCTTAAAAACCGCGTTTTGATTAGGGGTGGGTATTACTCCTTAGCCTACATGACCATGTTTTAGTCAGCAGGGACTTCAGACGGGAAAGGGGCTGTTTAGGTTCTTCCAGGCCTAATGGTTATACTTAGTTAGGTGTAGGTTTGCGTATCTTGGGTAATCCGGGCGCTTCACACTAAGTTGTGAACTAGTTTGCTCTGCTCAACTGGTGGGTCATGGCATGGCTCGCGTTCCATATGTTACTTAACTTGTGTTGTCAACCAGTTTGCGGTCCCAACTTGTGGGTCATTTATGCCCATCTGGCATGGATCACGTTCTATATGTTATTTAACTTGTGTTGTTCGCCTGTATGCGGTGATCAACCTGTGGGTTGTTTCTGCCCTTCTGACAGGGCCCGTATCAAAACTAACTGTCATGTCTGATTACCCTTTGGGGGCAGTTCGACGCCCTCTTCATTTATTGTAAGCCTTACATGGTCGTGCTTTTTTATTGATTTTGGTTTATACCTATTGGTTGTCTCCCAACCCATGTTAAGTCAAGGCTTAGAACCCTGAATTTTAACTTTCCCTATACTTTGGGTTGGTCCATTTATGACCGGAGCAGACCAACAACACTCTTAACATCTTTGTAACCTAGCTTATTAAGATAAACCTAGCTTCTCTAGCGCGAATAGTCCTCGCCTTTTATAATAGGTGTGTATATACAATATGCTGAGCAGGTTCTGTTTCAGCGCTACTCGTGTGTAATTAACTGTTGCTATCATATTGTGTTGAATGTCTTGACCTCTCAACATGGGTGGGGGAGAGGGGGGTAATTATCTATTATTGTTCATTTCTCTAGCTAGCATAACAATACCTTTTAAGATTGGGACTAGAGTTATATGAGTTTGCCGGGGTTTAATCTTGTTTACATGTTGTGCTAAACCATTGGCGCTTAAGGCCAAATTCACTCTGTGAGAGTGTCAACCTTTTAATTTGCTGTTATGTTAATTATCTTGTCCGACACAATAGGCCGTTTTAGGAAATACTGGATTGTGTTCTGATGTTACTCTATGTATTGGCTTGATTGTTTGCTACATTAAACTTACATGTCAACTTGCAATTCTATATTCTGCTTTCAAGAGTGCTCTTCTATTGTATTTTCTAAACTTGTTTTCATAATCGGCGTTTCTAGTGTTAACTAGAGCGCTCGGTGCAGAAGAAACAAAAACTTTTTAGAATAAGTAGGCTAGTTTTAAGTTAAGTTTAGCCTAACCTAGACTGGAATGAAATAACTAAGAGAAATTTTAATTAATTATATTCCAACTTACCTACAATCTGAAGCTTGGGTTATTTGTGGAATATTACAGTCTTTCCAACCCACATACTCTTTTACTAAAGCCTTTTGTGTTGATATTTTGTTTACAGTCCAATTTTTTGGATTAGACATCCTTCTTTTATGTGGCACAAAATCATTATTAAAATCATTGGAACTGTCACTCAATCTTGAATTACTTATTCTGCATTTATTACCAACTCAAATCAACATAAAAACTTATATAGAACAACACATTTTACTACCCCAAAGATTTGAATATTACTGAAGCAAACAATCATGACAGTCAGTTGATTAATGACAGGGCTGCTAACCTTATGGCAATAAATGACTAACTAGCATGTACTTGGTCAGTTATTGCCTTGAGGCTAGTTTTTATTATTTTATAAAAGGGGTTAAAAGTTGTAGTTGGGTGTCATGCCTTCACATGGTGACCCTTTAAATGTAGAGCAAAATGGCAGTCTATACTCAAACCGGCCAAAAATGTCACTTGGCATTTATTGACCTGAGCCATTCAATTATAAAGACTGGGGATAGGAAGAGTAACATATAAAAATGCACCCGCATCATCATAGTGAGAAGATAGGACAACAGTATAAGTAATTACTTTTTAACAAAAATCTTCAATGCACCTGTCCAGGTTTCAAAAACCAATTACCTCGTTAATAGCGACCAAGGCCATTGTGGGTCTAACGCCTTAGACTTCGTGGACATTAGTATAGGTGAGTCTTGGTAGCTTTTTATAATGCACAGTAATATTAACTAATTTCGATAGTAGACCTATGTATTCAATTAAATTCTCATTCTAGTAATACTTTTATTTTATACATTTGTTATGAACTAATTAAAATTAATGCTTATATTTGGAGTGGATATTTTATTCATCGTAAGATCTTCTTAAATTGTGTTATTTTGCCATATATTTAAGGGTGTGTGATGGAAGTGGTGTATTAACGTTATTTCATTGATTAAAATTAGTGTTGTTTTTGAGTTCCGGGACATGACAGCACTTTGCTGTGGGGGGATGCCCAAATGGTCAAAGCTTTGTGTTTATAGAATGTCCGCCCTCACTGTTGGTGTATTCAGTCGGATAAATTCATCGCTTGGGGTTTAGTTTTCAATTCATGGTGTAATTATGCGTATTAAACGCCCTACTAGATGACATAGCTGGAATTCTATCTACCAGTGTAGATATTAAACTCGCTTTGTTCGTTGGAGGCTCCGCCCCCAAGCCCACTGCGTATTTTCTTTGCAAGTGGATGTAAGCTAATGTAATTCCAGAGCCGTTTTTTGATAGGTCTTACCATATATCCACAAGAGACCTACAAAGAAAGGTCCGCACCAACTTTAAAGCTGCTCCGCAATTTTGAATTTTTTTCGGGAGTTAAAAATAAAAATTTTAAACTGTTTGGAATTTTCCCGTTAGTTACAGGCTAAAAGCTATAAGTTTGCCAAATTTCAAACTTCTAACTCATGTGAAAGTGAGTCAGCCATGTGGCTTTATAGTAGTATAAGAATAACTAGTGATACCTATCTAGTGGTAAGACCTCATTGGATCTGTTATTATTATTATTATTATTATTTATTATTAGCACCGCGTCTTACTACCCGTTCAGGTTATACGCACTTACGCTAATGTGTAATGGTAGGGTGATTGTGAGATGAAATGAAGGACCTACAGTTTAACGTGGAATCCGAACCACGGTGGCGGCCTGGCATTCCCCACATTCACAAGATGTTTTGTCAGAGGTGAAGGAAGGGTTTGGAAATCAGATAAATCCGTGCCGGGACCGAGGATTGAACCCCGGCCGCCAGCACAGAAGTCTGACACCTTACCCCTAGACCACCAGGTCCCCATCATTGTATCTGTTAGTGGGACTTAAGCCACTTTTATTATCATGTCTATTATTTATTTTTATTTTATGCCACATCTTTCTACTCATCTATACTATCTGTATATTTACATTAATCTGGTAGCTGGAGGCAAGGCAGGATATAGAAAAAATGTACCCAAATTCACTTTAAAGGAAAATAGTTTTTTTTATCACCGCATCGTACTACTTTTTCAGGTTTTACTACTAATTAGCCAAATGTGTTAAAACTGAGAAAGGTTGAATCTAGAATACATGTACCCGCATTTGAGTAGAAGGATAGAAGAAAAACATTTGGTAAAAAAACCTCAGTACACTCTACCGGGATTCAATCCTCTACCACTGTGTCATCTGCAGTTTAGTCTAGCACGAAAGTGAGCATTAGACCAGACAGTCAACAAAGCAGCTAAAGGATGAAATCTTTTATAAAAACTACACTCAGTACAGCCAGCCAGAATTCGAACCCTGATATCCTGTCACCAACAATACCATCTATTGTTAGAGTTTTACCCTACTATAGGACAACCTTGTGAATAAATAGTTCACCACAACGTAGCAAAATGATTCTATTGAATTTTACGGGAATACTTTAACACTATCTTAGAGAGGTTGGAAAAGAGAAACCGGAAAAAACCAATTAATCGGTTATGAATCAGAACTTATCTCGAGGATATAAATCAGCTTTAATAATTACATAGCAGGATTCTGATAGGAAAATATTTCTAGAAAATAAAAACATCTTGTTTTCGATAAACATAGATAAATTTTTACTTTATTTCTAAGGAATATTTCTTAGGGCTTAATATTATATAAGAAAATTTACAGTTGCAGATAACGTGACATAACCTATTAATAAATCTAAATTGTTTTAGTAACTTCTGTAAAAGTCAAAATATCCCTTCTTATCTAATTGGACCTTACATATAACTATTATAGCGTTTCAAATTGTGGCACAATGTTTAAGCCTAAATGTAAATTTGGCTTGATTAAGCTTGCTTGACAGAAAAATTCCCAATTATAAAGAATGATACATTATTGTTGAGACTATAAATTTATAAACAACTATAGCTAGTCTTTTTAAAAATAGCTTTCATTATTTTAACCATCCAGCTCCATGGTGAAGTGATCAGTGCAACTGGCTACTAACTTAGGGATCCTGGGTTTGATTCCCGGCCGGTACTTTAGGTATTTTTCTCTTGAGAGGAATTATCTCAATAGTAACCAAGGGTTGGTAAATAATACTTAAAGCTGAATTCAGACTGCGCTGACATTTCATGCTAACAGGAGTTATGATGATTTAAGGAAAAAACAAACCCACTATGTTATATTGAAGTTATCACATTGTTGTGACATGTTATGTGTTATCTGCTACTGGAATACGTGTTAATATGTCGTGGGGTGCATCAACCCAAGATCTGGATATTCAGATTTTCGTCAGACGTGTTAAAGCATCAGAACGTGACGATTAAGATTTTTTCGATTTAATATATATATATATATATATATATATTTTTTAGATAAAGGCTAGAAAACGCTTTTATTGATATCCTAGTGTAAATTTTGAGACGCTATTTGTATTACCACGGACTTTCCCTTCTTTTATTTCGTATCCGTCGATAGTAATGCTAAGATTTAGTAATATGTTATTTAATATGGGATCACATGATGATGTTAGCTAGCTTAGACTATTTTTACTCTCTCGCTATCTTACAGGTAGAGAAGGTATTGTGATTGTAAAAAAAAAATTGAACTCAATATTTTGATTAATTTGGACGTTTCATGACAGCCCGAATCCGAAAAAGTGATTTTTGAATTTCCCTCTGTC
Source organism: Timema cristinae (assembly GCA_039000515.1). Taxonomy (NCBI): domain Eukaryota; kingdom Metazoa; phylum Arthropoda; class Insecta; order Phasmatodea; family Timematidae; genus Timema; species Timema cristinae. The sequence goes on along the minus strand of JBCFYV010001803.1, from coordinate 39,047 downwards.
TGCCTGTACCTCAGAGTAGAGCCTAAACTATTTTACCGATCAGGGTAAAACTTGGTTTATAGGGTTTTCATAGAGTTGCTACGAGGGGTTATTGTAATTTGATATCTAACCTTAGAATTGAGGGTATTTTAATGAAGGGAAAAAAGAAACAAATCAGTTTAACCATCATCGGTTCTAACAATTTTGTTTAAATTAGTATCTAGGCTTTAATTAAGATTATAAACAAAATTACTGTTTTCATGTGCCCATGAAAATGACTCTTAGGGTACTTAATAGAAGCGGAAATGTACTTATATCCGAAACTATTTAAGATACTAAATAACATAACATTACAAAGATGTAGTACTATTAAAAACAAACTTTTATTTGAAATATATCTTTAAAAACAACAAGTTTTGGAGGTATTGGCGAATATATTAATACAATTTGGTGATCATTAGTTGTACAGACACTACTTAAGTTTTATCGCAGTAATTCTCTAATTCCATAGAATAAGTAGATAAGTAGGTCTCTCAAAAATCTAATGTTCTTTTTTCTTTAACCTCTTAAGGGAAATGTTTGTGCAGCAATTATCTATCTCTATCATTTTAAACCCAACAATCAATATTTACCATTTTTATTGGTCTAAGCTTATAAATGAGAAATTTAATGAAAATGCAATAACCATAAGATGTGCAACACCTAATGAAATGTCAAAAATTTTAACTGGTAGTCGACATTTTAATACGAGGTATTGATCCTTGGGGACCAAATGTCGATTTATTTTTTTTGCTCCAGAAATACTAGTGAGGACTTTAGTTCTTTAAAAATAAAATCATAAAATTTAAATCCGGGAGTCAAAAAATGTTTAAAGTAGTATAACGCAATTTTTGCTCAAGTTTGTTAATTTATATTATTTCTTTACATACGTATTACGAGTTTTGAGTAAATATCTCAATTTTTAAATACTGGAGGGAGAAATTCGGTGCGTAGTTCCACACCATTTATTTACTTTTTCGCTATTTTATATGTAGAGAAAATATTGTGATGGTCAAAACAATCGAAATAGAGATTTTGATGAATGCCGTCGTTTCAAGACACCCCAAAACCAAAAAAGTTCCCTTAAGGGTGGAAAGAGAAAAAAGTTAATTTTATCAAAATCGGTATAACGATTTGGATTTAATTTGATTTCTAAGCTTTGATCAATATTATAAACAAAATGGCTACTCTCAAATTTCCGTCAAAATGACTTAAATGAATCTGGTCTGATGAGTAAATTCTCATTTTTCATCATCTCTGTAACTCCTTGAGATATGAAATTACTTAACATTGAAAATATGTAGGTATATTCATAATAAAAATATTTGGTTTGAAACATATTTTTATAAAACCAATAACTTCCAAGCTATACGCAAATATACATATATATATTTTTTAACTTTGAAAATTTAAAGGTAAAGTATTGCGACCGTAAAAAATATCTAGATCGAGATGTTGATTGATGCCAACGTTTCATAACCCCACAAATGCTAATAATTTCTTTTTGCAATGCCGTCTGTCTGTGTGTCTGTTTAACCCTAGAAATAAGAGTAGTTTAATAAAGGGCGAAAAGAGAGAAAATCGATTTTTTGCAAAATCGATTCTAAATATTTTGATTAAAATTCGTATCTGCGCGTTGATTAAGATTATAAATAAACTGTCTATTTTCATTTTCCTATGAAAATTACTTTTGGGGTACTTTACAGAATCGTAAATTTTCGTATCTCCACAACTATTTGGAATAACTTCTCATTTAAAAATTGTAGTACTATTAAACATAAAATAATTTTATTCTTAATATATTATTATAACACCAATAGTTTCTGAGATATTCGCAAATATATTAACACAATTTTGTGAGATTTAGTTGCACAGAGATACTACTTAAGTTTAAACGTAGTAATTATCTGATTCCATATGGTAAGTAAATAAGTCTCTCAAATGTTATTCTTTTTCCTTTAACCTATTAAAAGAAATGTTTATACAGCAATGATCGATCGCCATCATTTTAGATTCAAAAGTCAATATTTACTTTTTTTATTTCTATATTAGGAATTTAATAACAATGCGATAACCCTAAGATGTGCAACCTCTAATAAAATATCGAAAATTCTTATCGGAAGTAGAAATTATAATACGGACTGTTGACCCTTGTGGACCTAAAATCCTATTATTTTTTGCTCCAAATATACAAATGGTGACATACATTCTTCAAACATAAAACTATACAATTTAAAACCGGGAGTCAAAAAATTGTTTACTTAATTAAAACGCAATTTTTTCTTTGGTTTGATAGTGTATATTATTTAACTTCACATATATTATGAGTTTTGAGTAAATATCTAAAATTTTAATTGTGGAAATTGTGTAATTCCGTATCATTTATTTTCTACTGATTTTCCTTGTTTGTTTTTTAACATTGTTTCGCTAATAGTTACTTTTGATTTCTTTTCTTTTTCGTAATTTACAAAATTCACCCCTCTCTGAGTCTATTGGATTTATCCACTCTCTTATGTGTTCCAGTGAAAATAACATAATGTAACGTGGGGCTCGCACGTGACCTAATTGGCCGCGGGCTATTCACAAGCTACTGTGTGAACCGCGAGTTCTTTTAGGGATATTGGGGTGCGCTGCTGGTTGAATGGCGAGCTATAGAGACTACCGTCTATAAACTTTTCGATTGCCGGTCCAACAAATTTGTGAAACACTACGCATTCTCTTCTTTCCTGATGTACACCTCTATGAAGTGAAGGGACTCGCACGTATTGTTCGTTATTTAATCTAATGTAGGTCTTGAATTTCTCATCGTCAAGGTTTAGATTATACATTACATTAACATATTCATCATATTCTTTCCTTTTCCCGTTGTAGAATTGACCTGTTTTCTTCTCGTTGACAAGGGACATAAACGCACAGCTGGCTTTCAGTGTTAGGATTGTAATCGTCATCAATCCACCGAATCGAGTTGAAGGAATTAGATTCACAGCAGGGTATCTCAAGCACAATTTTGATTGGAGGTGGGAGTGTAGGGAACGCGAGAAAAGGTCAGTGTCTTTAGCAGATTTTATAGCAAAACATTTTTGGTACAAATAAATCAAATATGGCTTCTGTACGTACATAGAGTCTAATTTTCTTAACATGGTGCTATCAACAGTTGTTTAATATCCGTCAGTGAAATCCTAAGTCAGCTTGGCGCTTAATATTGTTTTATTGTGTCCGTTAAGAATGTGGTGTGTGTGTGTGTGTGTGTGTGTATGTGGATCACGTCTTATTACCGGTTCAGGCTAGCTATATACTTACTCTATTGTAGTATGGATGAGTAAGGTAGAGCTTAAAAGCAATGCACACACATTTGTGTGAAGTAGGAGAGAAAAACCCTTTAGGGCATCTTCAGTAAAATCGATTTGGATTTAAACCTTGACCACCCAATCACCAGGAATGAAGTATAATGTGAATTTGATTTATTTTTTATAAAGCCTTACCCTTTAGTGATACTTTTTCCATGTCTTACTACCCATCCAGGCTATCAGAATTTTAAAAACACTAATGTGATAACCCAGATCCATCTCTAGTCAAATATATTGTTTAAAATGCACTATATTTTCTAGTACAGACTAGAGAATGCTATTACGTTCATTGATCTGTCTTAGTCTGATGTCTCTGACAATTATTATGAAAGTGGCAGAGGTATGAACAATACCTTATTCTATATAGCCAGTCCTTGGGATAAAGTGAGTGAAGGTGTCGTATGTAGGGTCATTTGGTCTATGCATTTCAGTGGGATTAGTATACAGATATGCAATAGTACCTTCTGACTCGGTGAGAGAAGCAGCAGAAAACTACATGATTCCTAACTTCCCTAGTACACCTGCTCAGTGCTTCCTAGGCCTTACAAATGACGGCGGATCTGTCGAGGATCCAACGAACCTTCAAGTTGAGTACAATACGTAAAATGGGATTGATAAGAAGAAGATAAAATTTAAAGGAAATGTTATAGTATTTACGTGAATAAAAGTGGGAAACCATTTAAGAACCACCTCCCTTCCCCAGCACAAACAACCATATTTCGATCCACGAAATCTTTAACAACGTTACCCGCCTCGGTGGCGTAGTTGGCTAACGCGCTAGTCGTGTTGAGCTTGACTGCTGAGGACGGGGAAATTAAGGTTCGAATCTCGGTAAGGTGAACTGGGGGTGGTTTTTCCTAAATGGTTTTCCACTCTCCCTCCACGCAAATGCGGGTTCACTTCTTTTAATTCAACCTTCCCAATTCTTAATTCATTAGAGTAATTAGTACTTAAAGCGTATAACCCGAACGGGTAGTAAGACGCGGTGTTAAGTATTATTATTATTTAACAACGTTAAACCAGACAAGATGGCTTTTACAATCATTCTGATAGCCCAACAGTGCTGATGTGGGGTATCTGGAGTTATGAAGAGGAAACAACTTAACACCGGACATATTGGACACAAACTTCATTTACCTCTCCACACATGCCAATTGACCCACACGACCCCTTAATAATGATGTAGACGATCAGATTGAAACTTTGATCTAACTTTCTACATATTTTTAAAAAACAGTCATTTTATACTAAAGGAACCCTTTTCTTATTCAAACATTATTTAAAAAAAAATAATATTACATCACATAATATGTAGGAACTTTTAATAGTACATTTATGTCAGGGATTTGAATCCTTTTCAGTTGTAATAACATTCGTGTTTTTCTAGTTCGCTTTTTAGAGGGAATATCTCACACAAGATTAACTTTGTCTTATCACAACAGGGCACTGGTATATAACATTTTTAGATGGTAATTCGATCCATAAAGACGTTAGCACCTGCGTGCAACAGAAGTTGAAAAACACCCTCAGTACGTCCAATCTGGATTCGAACTCTGATCTCCTCGTCACTGGTAATTAAGTTCACTGCAGTAACGTCACCTTATAATTGATTAGGTACAATTATTGTAACAAGGTATTGTCTTTATTTCGAGTGTGCTTGCGAATGTTAACTCGTGTATGAATCAAATGTTTTTAAATTTGGATTTTAGAATCCGTGAATTTTAGATCTGAGTAAAGAGGAAATTTAAATTCGTGAAAAACCTTTAGGAGTGTCAGCTTTCCTGTCATGACGCCATTAAAGAGTATACGCTCAAACATGCACTGTATTCCACCGATACACCCTCTACTTTCACCCTCCGCAACATACTCCTTCTCCCCTTTACATTAATCCCGCTCAGGAAACATCAATATTACCTGTCACGGAAACACGTTATCGAGACGCGGAATGGAATATAACGGTCAAAACCTTGCAGCTAAATTCGACCAAATACAGCTTTTCAACTCAGATTTATTTCAATTTTATTTTTCTGGATGTATTCTGATATTATAAAATTGCTGTGTTCATTGATTCGAAGCAAGTATGTAGAGCTTGCGACGTACAATTTTTAAATATATATGAAGCGTTTAGTATTCCCCACGTGTAGGCAAACTACCACAAATATTCTCATATAATAATTTCTAAAGCTGGGATTTAGCGAATGTAACCCACTTCAGTGGACGAATGGTTTAAGGCATCGGACTTGTGTTAAGCTCGCCTGCTGATAAAGAGGAGATTGGGGTTTTAATTTCATTTAGGTCTACTAAAGGTGGTTTTTTCTATATGGTTTCCAACTCTCCTTCTAAGCAAGTATGGGAAAATTTCCGCTAAAATGCTTCATTCATCATCCCAACACCTTTAGGGTAATTATAATGTATATGTATAGCCTCAACATATAGTAATATGTGGTGATGAAAACAAAATCAAGGTTTTATATTAATTTAAATATTAGTATATTAGTATTAGTATATTTTCACAAATTATGATGATACTTTGAAACAATATATTTGTGAATTTAAATATAAAATAAGCTATCAAAATGTATTTTTGACATTTAAGTATTGACGTTTCTGAGCGCATTAATAATTGTTTTTATGAAAACAGCTGTAAAAATTAATCTTTGGTTTTTCTACAAAGTGGATCATCTTTGAAATGAATTATAAGTAGTCAAGTAACGATCACATTCCTATGTGTGCTAGAGTCATACATTTTCCCTCTGGCATTGAGTTTCATAGTTGTTTTGTGAGTTGTTACTTGTAATATAAGGATACCAAAATTAAAACTAACTACCAAGAGTCAAATTACTTAACGATTTTATTCATCCACATTAGTGGGCATGCAAACTAAAATTCGATCTACTAATTTATTTTTCCTGGTAGTAAGGCGTTTTATGCCCGAATCCCGGTCGAGTTTACTAAGAGCGGTTTTCCCTAAACGATTTACCACTCACCCTACACGCAAATTTGGGTACATTTTCTCTTTATTTATCTTCCTCAACCCTGTGTTATCAGCGTAGTCAGAACGTGTCAATACCTGAAGAGTTGTAAGATGCACTGCAAATAAATAAATGAAGAGGCACGATTTGATTACAATTCTACTAAAGACGATTGACGTTATATTTGGCCTTTTCTGACATTCAAAAAGTTTTATTATTATTATTATTATTATTATTATTATTATTTAGCACCGCGCCTTACTACCCGTTCGGGTTATACGCTTAAGTACTAATGACACTAATGGATTAGGAATCGGGAAGGTTGAATTAAAGGAAGTGAACCCGCATTTGCGTGGAGGAAGAGTGGAAAACCATTTAAGAAAAGACCACCCCCAGTTCACCCGACCGAGATTCGAACCTCGATCTCCCCGTCCTCAGCAGTCGGGCTTCAAAAAGTTACTAAAAATAATTCTGGGTTCATTCACCTTGTAAATAAGTATCATTGAACTAGTATAGTAAACCTAAATTACAGCATATGTAAAATTATCAAAGAACGTTTGAGTAGTAGGTGCGCATGGATTTTTTGTTGTTGTTGTTTTTGTGAATATTAAACAGTAAAAAAAAAGTAAATGCTTTCCGTGAGTGAACTATATCCAGAGATATGCACGATTGAACAAATTATTTAATTTGCCTACTTTAGTACAAGTTTATTAGCAATAAGTGATGTCATCTGCCTAGATTAAAGATTAAAAGAATAAAAAGAGAGGATGAGAAAATACTTTATTGATAATATCGCCTTTTATAAATCCAGCTGAGATTTGAGTTATATCTACTGTGAATTCAAGCTTAGTAGTGAGGACTCAGATATTCAATATTGAACTATGACCATTAAGTATTTATTTGAATTACATTTATCATTAACAGTTATCATTAAAAAAACTATATTATTCGAAACGTAAGGGACATATGAAATTCCACCATTCACTAACCTGGATAAACTACTACAGAAAGTGATTGAGGATTATAAAAATATTTTAAAGTCATTATCATCGTGAACAGTGAAACTATTTTTATTTATCTAGCGCCGCATATTACTACCCGTTCACGTTATACTCTTAGTGAAACATTTAACTTGCATACTGTTTAAAAGCAAGACGTGCACGCCACTATTCTAAATCTTCTCATTGTATTGTAGGTATGATTTATCTCAACTTATGTATAAAACAAATGACACGAGTTGGATTGCTGACATTTAAATTTATACACAACAGGGAAGATATATTTAACATATATTTTGATTCTACTTGAGATAAATTGTAGGAGGACTCATAAATTTGTATATAAGTGTACAGTTGACTGAGACAAGATTTAGAACCTCAACACTATTAATTAACTAAGGCCATCTGGTTACTACGAGTAGGCCTACATTTAAAAATATTCAAATTAATTAAGATAAACATTGACCAAAATTGTTTATATCGCTTTACATGAGTATTAAAGCTATATTAAAATGTTTTGTGGATTATCAGCACTAAACTATATAGTTGTTATTATTATATATAAAATTACATTTTTCAAGTTAGTATCAATGCAATTTTAATATCATAATATTATATAAATGTATATCTATATTTAACGAAAACACTAGACCCCGGTGTAGTGGGCATTGTTTTCAATTCTTTTCATAATAGCTTTACCATCTTATTCCATGCAAATTCGACTGCATCTTATTTAAGTTACTCTTCTCACCCTATCACATTAGATTAAAAGAGCTTGTACCATACGTAAGAAGAAACAGTAAAACTATATTTAACATTTTAAGTATTTTTCTGTAAAATCCCTCCATAAGCCCCTTTCCCTACATAGGCTTTTCCTCTTCTTCCTATGAGCAATTATTGTGCCATTTGTCAAACCCATTTACTAGCCCCTATCCCAAAAATATGAGAGAAAATCTCAAAGCCCACTCATATCAAAACTACACAATGTACTCAAATGGTTTTACTTTACCGTGGGAACAGTGCTTCATGCATGTTACCCTCTTTGGCAAACCTTATCTTCTGGACGGCACCCTTGGGATGACACGCCATGACAGAGGCGGTAATAAATTCCATCCCCTTTGCCGCAGTCACAGGATAAATTGTCAGCACGACCTCAGCCGCTTATATGGAGCATATTAACAGGATCTCTCAGACCTGCATCTACCACGTCAATGTGTTGCAATCGTATTACACTTGAATGTGTAACTAAGTTTTGTTTTATTTTCCTAATACATATCATGGTGTTATAAACAGGGAAGGCTAGTGAGATAAGACATGGGAAAATTATATAATAAGCAGAAAACACAAAAACATAAACACAAAATAGGACGCCCATGATTTTAAATAAAATTATTTTATGTTTATGATTCGGAATGACAGCGAACGTTCAAAGCAACCTAATTTAAAAATGATTTATTATTTAATTAAATAGTTTTATATAAACTTTGACAGGGAAAGAGACAAGAAGGGTTGGCTTACTAGACATATAATAATATTATTTACACACATTAATGAATATAGCTCAATACTATATCACAAGAATAATTAAAATATGAAATAAAATTAAGTAAAATTTTTCCTAAAACCTATAAATGTTAGGGTTCAAACTCTAACAAGTTTGATAGTATTTTTATTATTAATTTCACTAATATTATTTATTAAATCATTATAAACAATAATCAGACGTTACAGATTTATGATCTTGATTCTTGTGATTTATTTTAGAACATCAAGCAATAAATTACAAGGTGAAAAAAGTTTAGTTTCTAAAGATATAATTATTTAAAATTAATCAATGTAACTTTTGGATGAAATCCATAGGGATAGTAATCTCAAAAAATATACGTATGTATACTTTTAAAATGTTTGCACGGTAGTTAGTAAAATAAACAAAAAAATATATTTTCATGAAATCTATGGTAAGTGAATTGTATTTAACTACGGATTCATATTTTTTTATCAATTTAAAACCGCCACGTAAGTAACGAGATAATATAGTATAGTTTTTAACTACAATTTTTTTATATAATTTAGTTTATCACCAAACCTTTATGATTTGAAAGTATTCCACTAAGCTCCAAATTAATAGGAATACTGATAGTAAGTTTCGCTATTTCAAACATATAGTTCATTAGCTGTGCTAAGCCGATTATAGGAGCTAACAAGTTTTCCATGTTCCCCTTCCGCAACCCCCCCCCCCCTTCCACCCCAATTGAAATATTATAGTTACTTTACGGTCTTATTGGACCACTTAGTTGAAAGTAGACTCATTAAATATACATGGTAAATTAGAACCAAATAGTGCGACTATCTTAAGATGATTGATGTAATTATAAATATTATACTTACAAATGTTTTTTGAGTTATATGTTGAAGAAAATACTGCAAATAGTGTTAGACACAAATAAAAATGAACGAACACAACATGGCGTTTTCAATAAAAAAGAATTACCAAGTTTACATTTTACATTTCTGACACTCGACAAAGAGGTACCACTCAAACCATCAACTTCGGTTTCAAAAAATCGGAACTCATCAGGAGGGAGTATGAAACACGCAACGCAACTTCCTAAAATAGGAAGCAAAAAACCGTAAAGGGAAGTAAATAAAATGGTTGAAGAGTGATAAAATACTCGTAAATACATGTTCCTATTTATGTGTCCTATCATTCATCGGAACATATTGATAAGGTAATATTTAATTAAATCTGATGTCACTTAATTTTGAATCTGAGTATAAAAATGTGGGTTGGCCGTTTGGAGTCAGGTTAAAGTTATTAGAAGGGAAAGCTTTTTATATAATATATTTGGTAGATAACAATAAACAGGGCCAGGGGGACTAAATGGGGCATAGAAGAGGAAAAGGGACACGTCTGAAAGAGTCTGAGTTCATTTTATTCTAACCTGGTACTCTAGAAATGGATTATTCCAGATTATTTATTATCCGTGACCCCTACATATATACGGACGGCGATAGCCAGAGGATCTACAGTCCGAGTTGTGAGTAGTGAAGAGAGTAGACCAGCGTGTCCGTGAGTGGGCTCGTGTGCCCGGGAGTGGGCTAGCATGTTCAGTGAATGGGAATATTGTGCCCACCAAATGATAAGCGAATCCAGCTTTCGTGTAACATGGGTAAATGCAGTGTAGTGATTTAAGTAAACTACACGAGTGACGTAAACATTGATTGTTACTGTGAATTGTGTTAACAAAGAACATTTTTTGACTGTTTTAAATATTTGTATGGTTACCTACTATGTGTTTTGTAGTTATTAATTTGTTTATTTAATTTAATTATATTTTATGTGTTCTTATTCTCTAACTAACTTACATACTCAATCATTACTCTTATTATTTAATTCATTGACTTGTTTAGTTGTAGTTAATTTAATTCTAGGAATGCATTTATTTTTTATTATCAAATTCTTGAATATTCCTTGTTCGTTTTTAATCTTGTTGGATCAGCAGCGTACACCAATATCCTTAAAAGAACTCGCGGTTTACATGGTGACATGTGAATGGACCACGACCCTCCACCCCGGTCACCCGTTACTGGAATATAAATCCCCACCCTTGTGTGTGGCTTTTGTGACTTTTTTTAATACAAATTTTTGAATATCTATGAGATGATGATTCGAATTGATGTTCTTTGAACATACCATTTAATGTTAATAATTAGAGTTAGTGAGTATGAAGATAAAGTTAAAATAACAAAATGTGTTAGATAAGGTTGCAACCTATTTCATTTAATAGTTAACTTTTATATTGTAGAAGAAACGTTAACAGATGTAAATTAAGAAATATTGTCTGTAAATAGAATAGGAAGAGAAATTTTCAACACTCTTGGTTTTACTGGTGGCATTGTTGTTTGTTCTGAAATTGAAAAGAATCTTCAGGAATTTCTGAAAATAGGAGAAGAAATACTGAAAATTGGATAATATTAAGATCAAGAAAAGAAAACTCATTATGTGCAGTAAAGGAGAACCCAGTCAAATTAATATAGAAGAAAAAGAAGTAAGGCTAGAGTAAGTAATGGATTTCTGCTACTTGGGAAGTAAAATAAACTAAGATAAGTAAAGCAAAAAATACAACATAAGTAGAATAGAGAAGGGTAAGAAAGCGTTTAATAACAAGAAGATACTACTAACCTTGACTTAAATATATTTGGAAATAAAGAAAAATTTCAAATATGCATATGTATGGAGCGTTGCACTCAATGGATATTAAACTTGAACCGTTGGCGCAACTGAAATGAAAATATTAGAAGCATTTATAATATGGTGTCACAGAAGAATGTTGAAAATATCATGGATAGAAATGGTATCAAATACAATAGCACTAATAAAAGTAAATGAAGAAAGGAAACTTTGGAAATGTATACAACAAAGAAGAGTTAACATGGTAGGCCACATACTGAGATATGATAGTTTTACGAAGATAATTATTCAAGGAGATGTGAAAGGTAGAAATTAAAGGAGACCGAGACTTGAGTACATGAATCATATATCGGACAATGTCAGAAGATAGTACAAAGTTGTAAAAATATGAACCAGAATAAGCAAAAGTGGAGATCTGCAACAAATCAATCGTAGTATTGATTACCGAATGATGATGGTGGTGAGTAATGATTTGAACTGATGAATTTTTCGTGATAACCACTCGATCTGGTTATGTGGTGGTAGATTAAAGGTATCAGCTGCAGGGTTGGGGGGAGTTTTTTGTCAGTCTAGTTCGTTTATAAAGTCACGCCGGCGGGGGAATTTGTATGATATTTAGTAATGTGTTCTTTTATCTGTTTATAGCCCTTTAAATGAAGTGAGATATGATGGCTGAGATCTGTTTCGGTTGGGTGTAGAGTGTTCGTAGTTTTTATATATATATATATATATATATATATATATATATATATATATATATATATCAGTGTTTCATACAAATTAGAGGAAAAATACTCTTTGTAAAGCTTACTGGTTGAAAGAAGACAGAAGTGCCCGCGTGGAAGGATTCGTTGCCGTGACTACGCAGGCATAGTTTAGTACCGGTCTCGCTTAGGCTAAATGCATAATCTTTCGTGTTTTTGGAGAGCATATACTAAATATATGTCTTAGTGAAGTTATAAGAAAAATTAGTTTATTTTTTTAACAATAATTTATCCTAGGTGCTGTGAATAGTGGATAGTGAATATCTATCGGAACTTTTGAATGTACCATCAATAAAGATTAAAAAAATATTATGTTAACAAGACAACTTTTCTTTTGATTTGGAAAACGTTAATATCCGGTCTTGAAGTCCAAAATTGTCATCCTGAAGAAGTAAATTTACTCTGTCGTTCATATTTAACTGTTGTTGAGGTAGTTGACACCTTCTGAATGCACTGGATCATTTATGGGCCCAATTGCTTCCTCCAAATACGATGAAATGATTGTTCGGTACTTGTCTGCACTAGCATTGCCGTCACAAAGTCGTAGTCACGATTAAATAGTTGGCCAACTTATTCTGAGTAGATTATTGAGATTGAGTCATATGCTTCCCTCGCTTGTTTTTTGGCATTGGCCACTTTCACACTTCATTTGTTGCTACGTCTGGGACACAACTATGACATTACTCTTAAGTAAATCCTCCCTTTACACTTTTTCTTTTTACTATCCACACAGATCCAGTAAGTGACATTCCCCTTGTTCGTTTAGTCCAGTATATTGATATCAGTTGTAAATTAACAATGGCGTCCTAGATAAATAAAACTATCTACCTGTACTCAACTGCGGCAACTAACTGGTGAGCAGACAATAACAAGAGGAATTCTTCCTACCCCCTCTAAACACACTCCTCACTGCTTATATCTTCCGTTAAAGTGTCATTGGTTACAATAATCCTAGTTTCAGACCTCCAAGGTCACTCGCCGTTAGTAGCTGTTCCGTGCAAGCGTCACTAAATTCCACCCTCGGGTAAGTGCCACTCCATTCAAGTGTAATATACTCCTATAAAGTCTCGTGTGCTTGGGCTATTTTCTGTCAGGTCAAGAGAGGGGTGATAGTAGTCCTGGTTAGAGTTGAAAATAGAGTGATGAATGTAGTGAATAAAATAGTGTGTCGATTGACAAGTCCATAATGACTATCACATTGTCCACAAATGAATGTGCTCAGTGGTTAGTTCATATAGATCACGTACAGTTGATTCTTTGTAACAGGAATTCAGAAAAGTTTTCTACAAGCTGGATGTCGTGTTTCTTGATGGTTAGGTTGTCCAATTTTGTGTATCTAGCATTGAGATCAGCCATTAGTAACATACCGCTTAGAATACCTTATTCTCAAGGATAATAGTGGAACTTCTAAAGTAGGGGTAAAGGAGCGTAAATCCTTAAGGAGAGATATGAAATAGAAAATATAAAGGTATAAGGCATATTAATTAGTCTTATTATGGAAAATGAGAGATAAAATCAATACTTTCTACGAGCAAGAAGAATTTACCAGTATATCAATTGTCTTGCTTCGGGTGTCGTTTCTAAGCTCATAATAGCATTTAAGCTTTTGACACTCATTTTTTAACTACCTATCTTATAGCTTAAATAAATTAGTACCGTATTATTTGGTTGGCCGATGACTGGGAGCTTGTAGTTCGAATCTAAGGCAGGTGCAATTATATATTTTATTCCTAAAGGAATTTCCACTCTCCCTTTCACGCAAATGTAATTACATTGTACCTAATGAATCAACTTTACTCATTTATTCCTCATTAGTGTACATGTTTGGTTAGCGTTGTTGGGTAGTAAGATGTGAATCGTTGTGAAAAAATAGAGAGTCTATCAAGCTTTGATTATAAAATACTGAACATGTATACAGTTTTATAAATGAATAATTAGCACTTGAGTGAACATTATGTTCATATCGTTTTATATTTTAATATGCTTTAATAATGCTGTAAAATCTAAACACAATTGATGGTTCTAAACAAATACAGCATAGAAATTGGAGAAAGCTTAAATACACTGTAACATTAAAAAAAATCGTTGCAATTAGTTAATATGGTTATTGTATATTTTATTAACCAATATGAAAACTATAAGAATTTAAATCACCTTAATACCATAAAGATTTCATGCAGTGGATAAAACAAGTTTCGTACTATCTGGTGACCAGACACAACCCTTTAGGTTAATTTGCCAAAACACCTCCAAAGAAACATAAAGGCTTTTTGCAAACGTTGTTTTCACCAGAAAATTGTATAAGCTCGGAGTATGATTACCTGAAGACCAAGAAAATAGTAGGTTGGTCCATGGTTAAAATTGTGTGAACAAAGGAAGTGATTTCCTGAGACCATTTCTAATTTTTAAATAATAATAACCTGGCAACGAAGAACTCATCAATCGGTTGTCAACTCTCTTGAGTCGTGTATATTTATTATGTTTATGTAGGATGTTTAGTATTAACATTAACATATTAACTAATACACTTTTTTAACACCACGTCCAACTAACCTTTTGGGATACACGCCTATGTACTAATTACGCTAATCTGTTAGGGATGAGAAAGGTTGTATTTAGAGGAAGTGTACCTGCATTATCGTAGATTAAGATTGGAAAAGTCCACTCTTAGTAAACCCGACCGATATTTGAACTATGATCAGTCCAAACTATTGCAAAAGTGACGCCTTAGACCATTAGACCACTCAAGTGAGTAATTAATATACTAATTGCTTAATTTGTGCTTGACGACCACCATCACACGCTTGCTTACGCGTTGTAGACTTAGAACTTCAAGGAACGCTTAGGACACAAAGATACACTGCCTTATTTATTTAAATAATACACACAAATTGGTTTAATACAAAAATAATATAAATCCATTTGTGTTACTCATTTCATAACCTAAGCCCACACAACAATCCATAGCCACTACATATCAACAATAAAAACTAGAATTCGAAATAAACATTAGCTCCGTGCCTACTCTCACGTGTGTTGAGTCCTTACGGTCATATACAGGCTGTATCAAATATTAACTGTGGTAGGTGTGGTCAATTTGGCTCATAATATGAGGTTAAACAACTTTAAAAAAAAATTGTCACCCCCCTCTGTGTGGGCCTAAATTGTCAGGGTGAGTTGCGGCCAAGGTTAAGGGTGGTGACTGGAAATATTAAATATTACTGTGTGGGTTTGTAATTGACGTTCGGCTTGTGTGTTTATGGTTTTATTGTACTAAATCGCTCTATTACAAAATGTGATATTTATAAGGGATATTAAAATATATGAAAAACTTAATGGAATCACTTAGGAGCTCGTGACAGAACGAAGTATAACAAGGAATGCTTAACCAATGTCCAGACTGACCTCTAGGTAGCCCTACAAGGGTATGAACCCCGGACACGATGGTAGGCCCTCAGCACTCGTACACGTTGATCCAGCGCCCTAATCCGCGCAGCTCCCAAAATGGACAGCAATACCCTACTTGTTTCGATGATGTTTTGTCAGCACAGTAATCTCGACAAGACTATTATTTATTCCCCTTCTAACCTGATTTACCATGAGGAGTGGTGACGCTCTATTTAAGTTGTCAGCGCAAACTTTCTATTGTTTACTAACTAATCAAAATACCTTGCAGTAATAGTTTTGTCACTTACAATACACAACACAACAAATGTTAAAACAAACAAACGCCTCAATTTATGCCGTGTCGTTTACAATATACTAATATATTTTAAATATATTTAATGTTTTAATTTAATATTAATAACATTAAGCACCCGGCTTGGATTCTAAGTAAAATTTCAACAATACACATTGATAAAAAGCTTTCTAGGATCCAAATATTAATAATTATTAAGAAGAATCCATTTGCAAAGTACTTGGTTCTAGTTTGACTCATTTCCCAACCAATGACGCAAACTCTTAGCTCATTTATCTTTCCCAAGCTTGAAAGTGTTAGCACAAATTGGTTTGCAAATTTCAACCATTTGAGAGATTCAAAAGTAAACTGAACATAATAGAAGGTATAAGTGTCCTAATAATAAGTAGGAAATAAGCAATAGAAATGTCACTTTATCTTAAATTTAAACTAATAAATGTCTCAATATAATTAAATAAATATCTGAAAAAATAAAAATCGACTTCTGGTTTTGCTACCCATTAGGTCTATCCGCATGTTTACACAAGTGGGGCAGAAAAAATAGAGGTTCACATTTAAGGAAATACACCCGCATTTTCTTGGAGGGAGAGTGATAAAATATTTAATAAGAACTGCCCTTAAGACAATCAACCAGTATTCACACATAAATATCCCCAGTAGTATTAGCTGGGGTATGTTCCCTCGATAATTATTCATAATTTGACGTATGAGACTATGCTAATTACGTTTCAATGACGTTTCAATGACGTATGTCGTGTATAGAGTGACGTTTTCAATGACGTATGTCAGGTATAGACCCGCGTTGAGCCATCAACTGTAATAATGCCGTATGAGGCTGTGGTCTAACTAAAATATTGGTATGCTAGTGACGTTTCAATTGACGTCACAGGATTAAGACGTCTTCAAATTTAATGAATTATTATTTGAGTGTGAGCATAAACCATCACTACTTGCCATGTTTTTTATTTGGAAAACCTGTATTTTAGACATTGACGTCACAGGATTATGACATTTTCAAATTTATTGAATTATTATTAACCATCACTACTTGCCATGTTTTTTTATTTGGATATACTCTATAAAGAGAAAAACCTGTATTTTAATGTTGTATGGCTTTTACTACAAATATATAATTTAAATGAGAGGGAAATATTACTAGAAATAAAAAAATAAGTACAAGTTTTTTTCAACATTTAATTATAATAAAAAAGTATACATATTTCACAATTTATTATTGTTATCCATAAAAATACAAAGATCGTCATACAGTGACAGATAGTTAAAATATGGGGTAGGATCGGGCGGGTCTACAAACGATTTGGAGGCGAGCGTATTGTCTATGAACATCGATACATTAGGGTGATTTAGATATTTTACATGCCGTGTGATATATTTTTCAAGATTGTACAGAGTTTTTAATTCGTTCGTAGACAGGTAGATCTGAATGTTGTTTTTTTTATCACTCAGACACAATTTCCACACGCCGAAAAGTTTTTTCACCACAATGTTAAAGTCGTCCATGCTGGACTCGAAGTTTACACACGTCTGCACACACTCGGACCAAAACGGCATTTCTTTGACGAGAAAGTTCCATTGGGGGACGGTGAGTATTAGACGATTAGAACTCGATGAAAACATCACGTGAGCGTAAAAGTTGCGGTCAGGGAAGAGGCCCACCGCCACATGTTTGTTCTGTTTGTCGTTTAGGTAGAAAGTCTTGGTTAGGAGCGACGGTGATTCATCCTGCACCATATTACAGCTGCACGTCTTCATCGCTGTCTGCGTCTAGACTGATGACCTGTAATCAACAGTCATCGCAATTAAAGCTAGTATCGTGGTCGTCGTCGTCGTCGGTGATTGGACAAAATTTATACAATTTCTCGGCGCTGTGAAATCTGACGAATCGTGCCAAAGCGTTTGCATTTTTTAACGCGCACGGGGTGATGTCGTGACAAGGAGCGGTACACCCCCAACAATTAGAGTTGATCAAATCAACAAAGGGACATTTATAGTCCTCGCGTAGTGGGATGAATGTCCGGCCGGTGAGACGGGACAAGAAATTTCCTTTTTGTTTATTATATGCGTAAGGCACGAAGGCTTTATCTAAATTTTGTTTTAGAATTGCATCCAATTTGGAGTAGCACAAGCCGGTGGTTTTATTGAATTGATAGCACGACGATTGTTTCTCGTCGATGAAAACTATGGCTAGCTCGGTGATCACCCACTCCTTTTTAGAGTTTACGATAAATGAAAAATCAAAGATGGCCGACATGATGTTCATCTGTCAGATAATTGAATACAAATGATTAAATAAAATTATTGTATACCTTTTATATCTAATGCTGGAACACACGTCTGGGCACCCCTGCTAGTACACCTTGGACAGCGGCCAAAGCGACGTTTGAACAGCGTGACGGCCAGTCGGTCGTTCTTGCACAAGTTGCCGGTTGAGAACAGGTCTGTGAATCTCCTCAGGCTCCAGCCGGCGTCCTTGGCAACGCCAAACAGACAGCAATACTGACCGCACACACCGGAGGCTATGGCTTGGAGTCGTTTGCGGTTGTACATCCATCGTGTCGAGTGTTTATTTAAGAATCTAGTCATCGCTAAGCTCGGTCGTCTGGCATATGTATCAAAATACTCCCCAAATTTGGAAAAATATAGAACCACCCAATGGGAGCCGGGTTTAGTGTGAGGGTCTAGATTGACCACAAATAAGGCGGGACGAGTGAAATTTTGAGGTAATTTGTCCGAAGGAAATGTCCCTTTATAGATTGAAATTTTGCCCAGCAGTGTGTCTATTTGATGAGAATTCATGGTGTTAATAATTAATTTTCACCTCCCTATTAGAATCTATCGACACCGTCCCCTCGTACTCAGAGTAAAACAAACAGGTTATGGCGGTGTCAAGGTCTGTCTTGAACTGTAACTCAAATCTCACATTCCCCTCTGTCTGAAGACTGGTGTGCGAGTCCTGTCCTGCGCTGTCGGGAGTTAAGTCGAAGGCCAACATAAAGTAACCTTTATTGAACATGTCTCGCGTGATTAAATGGCCGTTGTTTTGATGGTGTATGCCCAATCCCGAAAACAATGTATCATAGGCGAGGTGGACGTGCCGACGTTGTCAAAATTTATCAAAATGGGCAAATGTTTTTGGATTCCATTTACATATAGGACGAAACGATCAAGGTTTCTATGAATGAGTTGAAACGGATTCGTGTTCAAACTGCCTACAAACGCATCGTTTGACACCATTGTGAATAAAACAATTTTAGGGATAACCCCTTGAATAACATTATTTAGACTCACAGACTTGGATCCTTTGGGTACGGTCACAGACTTGACGTCCACCCGATTGAGGTGGTATAAGGCCGGCTTTCGTAACAGTGTCTTTTCTATAGCGAGTGAAATAGTCGGCGACACTTCCACGTGTTTCACAAAGAGGGTGGCGTCTAAAATTCGCAACCGCACGTCGGTGTTTAAATTGTCCGCGTCTGTGAGCAGATAAAACTCTCTTTTGTTGCGAATTAATTTAACACGCAACGATACATTTTTCAACAGCAAATGTGAAATATTAAAAATGTCGGCGTGTAAACGTCCCACCAAGTCGACCGGATGTTTTAACAAATCTAATCTCGTGGCGAAACCTTTGTTCTCTGTGGATGCGGCGAGTTCACCGTTAGCGGCAGGGGTATCTAAAAACCACATACCATTCACTAGGTGGGTGTCGGAGGCGTCTCTACCGTAATTAGTTAAAGTCTCTAAATAAGCCCTGTAGGCATAGTTGTCGGTCGAGGTTGTAATAGGTGTTTCGTTGAGAGAGATATTGATTTGGTTGAATAAAGAATTTAACAAGTTGTTGACGCATCCGATTTTATTGTCGGCTGCGACCGGTGTCCCGTCCCCCCTCACCAGTTGAATACGAAGATATAATTTAATCGAAGAGAGGTCTCGAAAGTATTCACCGTCCCCGGGGCAAAAAAACTCTAACTGAGCGTCATTGTCCACGGAAGTGATGGGTTTGTATTCGACCACTTTATTATTTTTAATTACCGTTTGAATGCATTTTTCGTCGAAAAGATCGAGTTCTGTTTTTGAACACTCCATAATTAATCGAAAATATCTTTTTTAGCTCTCTTGTTCCCTCTTGCTCTGGCGCCCACCTTCGAATGAAGTCGTTTACGCTTTTTTAACCCTTTTTAAGCCACGTCCCTCGACCGCCTGAGTGACGCGCTTTTTAACTATATCACCGACTTTTTGACCGGGCTCACGTGTCGCTATGTCGGACAAAATGTGCGAACCTGTTTGTAACGCTTGTTTTCCCACCGCTTTCGCCCCCCTCATAAACAATGGTTTGACAAATCGAAATAACCCGCCCAAAAACGATCCGAGGCCACGTCCCCGTTGCATTTTATAACTGGCGTGATAGACGGGACCGATGTTTTCTCTCTCTCCCTCCATTGTTAAGACTAAGTCAAATTACTATCCCACGTATCTATTTATCTAGTTTTTTCTCTCTAAAATGTAAAATCGCTACAGTGGGCACGGGACCCGATTGAAAATTCACTCGTTCGCCAAACTTTGTGTATAAGCCTATACTTATAGAGTCAAAATTACATTTCTCAACGGGAAAATAGAATATAGGAAAGAACACGTGATGCGCGGTGGCGGAGGGGAACTGTATGATTCTAATCCATCTTACATACGAATCGCCTAGTAACTGTGGTCCTATAATGTCTGTGTACACAAAGACGGGTTCCGTTTCGATTGAAACAGAGCCGGGCAGTTTACGATTGGGTCTCAAAAAGACCCCCTTAATGTCCTCGCTCATTAAATCCCTCATATGTGTATTAACCGCATTAAGTGACTCTATGTTGGGTAGTCTGTTTCGAATGGTTGTAATTAAGTCTCCGATGCCCACATAGAGACGAACAGGAAATTCTATTTTAAATTTTTTTTTCGCCACCGTAAATGAAATTGTGTTTTTGAATCGTGTAGTTATGGGTGACTTGTCGGCGGTCCATGCACCCTTTTGTTTTTTAATCTCAGTTAACATTGTTTGATCGCGTAGAATGTACCATTGAAATTCAGATATTAAAACCTCTAGATCTCCTTTATCACTTATCGAGCTCTTAATTTTATTATAAAGCTCCTTAAAGGAGGTGAAATCTTGTTGAGGAAACGAAACACGACCCACTTGGGTCACCACGACGTTTGCCGTCAATTCTTTATCTTTTGATAAAATGTTATCTTCGAGAGTTTCAAAACCCACGGGATAGGATAATTCAGCTAGTCCCACCTCCCACCGGTCGTGTTCTAGCCGTATGGACTGTGCCAATTTTGTAGTATAGTAAGAGAGTGTATTATTCTCGTAATATTCGGCGCTCGAGTCCGACGGCAGTGCTACATAAAACTGACTCATATTTGTTTAATGTTAGACGCAGGCACCCAGCTGTTGAAAGAACTGTCGTATCCTTTCCACTTGACTAGATGATGTTGAATGCCCTTAATTCGCTTACTCTGTACTATTTTATCTATTTGAAAAATCGTTGGACGACGCACGCGAACTAGTTCGTAGTTATAAAAATGTCCCTCAATGGGCCGCCCTCGGAGATCCTGTAAGGAATAGACCGGTTGGGGAAGTCTAGGAATTCTTTAACTATGCTAAATATTTCTCGTGTAAAATTAGCCTCGTATCCTTTGTCAAAAATCATTTTTTCTTTACTTATGCGCACATGATCGCCCGCCTTGAACAAAATTTTCCCTACTTTAATTTTAGCCCACCGCTTTTGCAGGCGCAATAATATTTTAAGTACGTGAATAGGCTTGACCGAAGCCGGAGCCATTCCTATAGTCGAATGAACACTAGCGTTATAATTTTGAACTAGCTTGCCCAACACATCTACGTAGTTGTGAGTGTTAAATGCGGTGAAATATTTCCACATTTTAGTTTTCAGCGTGCGATTGAAACGCTCCACGACGGCCCCCTTTATATCCGGATTATGCAAATGATAAAAATGAACGCCCGCTTGTTTCAAAAATGTTCTAAATTTAGAATTTAAAAATTCCCTACCTTTGTCCGACTGAATCGAAAGGGGGCGTCGACCTTTTTTAAAAATCTGTTTTATAGCCACGGTGATGTCTGCGCCCGATTTTGTTTTAAGCGGTATAGACCACGCGTACTTTGAAAATACATCAATAATGTTTAGAATATAGTTGATGCCCCTGTTGTCCTTTTTAAAAGCTCTCATATCTACTAGATCAATCTCCCACACATCGTCGATATTGGCGACTCTGTACGGGTTACGTGGGAATCTTTTTCTTAAACTACGGTGTAGAGTGTACGCGTCCTGCCCTGTTAACCATTCGTCTACTTTTATTTTATCCAACCGACTGGCCTTTTTAAGTTTTGTGGCTGACGAGAAGGCCGAAGGTCGTGGGAGATTGTAATATAGTTTTTTTAACGTGGCGCTCATCTTAGCGTGTTCCAACGTGGTCTGGCGGGAAAAAGTTTAGAAATGACTGTTTTATATTTCAAACCTCTGCTGGACGTTATTTTCGCGTTTGGATCAAAGTTTTGTCGATGAGCGCTCGTGGCAATTAGTATGTCTTTATATTTTTTTAAATCACTCTCTGTAATTATATCTTTATTTACGTTTCTTTTGGTCAACAACTCCCAAAGTCCTTGCGTGCCTTTATAGTGTGTGTTACCCAGGTATATATCGTTATCGTCTACGGTGAAACTAGAATTGCCTATTTTAAAAGTATCCCCCTCTTTTCTAATTCCAAATACAGGGTCAGTAGACACTCTCCGGTGGACGTAAGGTGATAAATATTTTCCCGCTATTTACCGAATAATTTGAGGAACCTGTTTCAATTTCATCAGATTCTGATCTAGGCACAAAATATGACTCCCCTTCCACCACCCACCCTCCTTCTCTGGCGAGTCTACACTAATAGGACTGCTTTGAAATGTGGCCTCGTCTGAAAGGAATCGAGGTGGAATCGCCGGCTGTCTCCAAGGTCGTTTTCTTTTTACTTTTCGTGTACCTCGGGCAAGGTCGACCAGTCTTCGTTTTAATACTGTGGGGCCCACGATGGGTATTTTAATTGGTTGTTTCGCTCTCTCCCTCTCTGTTAAATAACGCTGTTGATGTTTTCTAAAACTAGCCAATCTTTGATAATCGTCGACTTTTTTCCTAGATTTCAGAATTTTTTTCATCTGTACAAAATCGGTGGCGGCATTGTCATCGCGTTTATTGTGAAATAGTTCTGGCGGAACTAGAAGCATCTGTTTAAGTTGTGACATATTATTATTTAACCAATGCGCCTACGAGAGCTGAAAGAATAGCGGGTAGTATGATGCTCAAGAACCCGCCGATTGAACGACTATATTTCTTTTTCTCTTCAACGAAACACCGCTGCTAGCCAATTTACGCATACAATTTTTATACTTTATTAATTTTCCCTTATCTCTTTTACTAATTTTAATATTATTGTTTAATGTGTTTAGAGCACATTCGCCGAGTGTTGTTATAACATCCGGGTCTACGACTTTAAGAATAGCTTTGCGCAATTTAGGACTGGCCGTTTTCAACACCCGCAGTACGTGTCTATTTTTCTTGACTAGTTTCATCTAGTAGTCTAGCGGGGACAAACACTTTGCAAACAGTGTCAAATATGTCCGTTTTGAAGCGCAGGCGTTCGTCCGTGTTCTGACTCAGATCAAATAGTAAATACCCGTGAGCGGATTCGGTTGCTTTCCTATAGATTCTTTGTATTTCGGACGGATTATCAGGATAAACTTGTCTAGCTAGATAGTTTATCTGTGTTTGATCACGCGGGTTTTTAAACACAACAATGTATTTAGCGTTAAGCGAGATGTCACGAGACTTACTCCCCTGATGGAAAAGATTTTGTGTGATCAGAATAACCGATAGGTTTCTATGATGACTCCCCCTGGTAAAAAGTTCACTAACTTTGTTAGAATAAACCTCGTTCATTAAATCGTCCAGTACGATGAGTTGAGGCCCGCCGGCCTTAAAATTGAAATTGTCCGGTACACCTTTGTGTAGTGTTACGTGACTAGATAATCGCGAGGGAATAGAATTGTTCTCACTAAAACACCATAGAATTCTATCAAATTTATCCACACTGCACACCTGTTTTAAATTTAACAGAAAATTTTCTACAAAAGTAGTTTTACCACAATTAGACGGTCCCGCTAATATCAGTGTGAAAGGGTGTACAAACACAGACATCGATGTGCACCCGTCTAGTGTTGGTATAAAACTAAAAAATAAAAATTACGATTTCAAATTTATAGTAGTGGTGGCGACAAACCAATCTTTAAGAAATTTTACGTTCGAAAGAGTACAAATTGAATTTAATTTTTTATATTTATGACCGAAACATTTATCATAATTATGATGGATCCTATCCTTCAGGGAGGGACACCCTAAGTCTATCATGTCAATAACAAGTTGACTTTTCTCCACAATTTCCATTAAAAAATTTTTCTTCTCCTCCCCCTTTACATAAATTATAGTAGACGCGAGAGTGGCCATTTTAAAAATTACCTAAATTGATCGGCGCTCGTATCACCGTCGTCCCAATGGAGACCGTGGTGATTGTATGTGAGCCAATCACATTGTTTTTTAATATGCCGCGGTAATTTTGAAAAGGAATATGGCGACTTAAATGTATAGTGATGTACATCACTTCCACCAATAGATATTATACTACATTCTTTTATTATAAACTTATTGCATTCATCTTTAAATCCCTGAAAGTCTACAATTACATTGGTCATGTTGTCGATGTTGAACCAAAACTGTAATGGAAAAAACAAATTAACAGTCACTGTGTGAGGAGACAACTGTAAAAAAAACTATTAACAGTCAGTGTACCAGTCACGTACATAAATATCACGGCTCGTCTACGACGATGTCAGACATTGATGACATTTTTTCTTTATAGACGGCGGTCCATCAATCTGCGTTACGCCCATATTATAATGTTCCAAACAATATTTATAATCTCTCAATTCGTGCTGCGTAGAGGGAGAGAGTAAGTTCCAAGCGCGATTTATATCTCTAGACGCGTATGTTTTAATAAATTCTATAGGTAAATTATTCAACTCCGCGGCAGACATCAGACACAAATCCTGCTTCTCAGAGTATGCGAGGATGGACGCGTTGATTTGATCCATTATACTAAATTACAATTACCGGTGACACGATCTTTTATAGTGATGTCACTCGATCCAAACCCTCCCTCCCCCCTCTGAGTGTTTGATAGCGAATCAGTGTGTTCAACTCTAGGGTAATCAATTTTCACGCATACTAGTTGAGCAATTTTATCACCCCTTTTAATTTTGAAAACAGTGTCGCCGTGATTAATGAGTAATACGCAAATATTACCACGATAGTCTTCGTCTATAACGCCGGCCAAAACATCTATGCCGTGGTGAAGAGCCAGACTAGATCGCGGAGATATTCTACCGTACGTTCCCGCCGGTAATATAATAGAAATATTTATCTTAACTAAACGCCTGCACGAGGGCTGTATACTACAATTGTAGGGACTTTTCAAGTCTAGACCTGCAGAGTGTGTGGTGGCTCTAACCGGCGATACGGCGTTTCTATTTAACTTTTTGAACTTTAATACAGATGACACTGGAATCAGAGAGAGAGAAGAACAATGTCAATATATATTTGACTGATAGTTTTCTATACCAGCGGCCGGGGTTAGCATCAACTATAGCCGTAGGGTACGGACGTGTTGTTATTCAATCTCCTACGTTTAGTGAACACAATATTATAATTTTTTCTCTCCAACTGGGAGACGACGATGGCGCCTCTTTTTCTTTTAATTTTTCGTGGGTTAGTCACGTGTACGGGGTCCATGTCTTTCAAAATCATGTCTTTAATACTAGTAAAGTTTACAATCTTTGTGTTTTCATAGTTAAGTGTTATACCCCTGACTTTGGTGGTGGACCTGTATTCGTTCGTCTCTGGACAAACACATTGTAAGAATAATTTTTCGGTCCACCGGAAACAAACTCTGTAATGTACGCGCTCTCAGAGTAGGCGGTCAGCTCGTTTGTCATGTCGCCCAACTTGTCACCGGTCGGTATCGTGTACGTGTCTGACGGTCTTATCACACTTATAATAGAGTCTGTGTCACAGTAAAGACAAGAAGAGCCCAAGTGCCTGAGATATGAATACAATTTCATACGAGCACCGGTGGTCACATACGCCGCTATAGGCACGTTGACCGTATCCAGGGGGAGTACGGCCTCTTCACGGTATGTCCACGAGACGTAAGCAACCTCGTCATTGGGGAAAATAATGTTGTGAACCTCTTTACCGGGGGTGGTGAGTAGGGAGAAAAAGTCTTTTGGGTTGTTCACAATTGTGGTCTGCGTTTTGTTCTCGTTCAATGCAAATCGTCCCCAGAAAGAGTTTAAACACAATTTGGCGAGTGCGCGCTTTCCTGGATTTTTAACAATTTCGTTTTTATCCAGCACTATTCCCTCTGTTTTGTAATACTCGCTAACGTAGTTGTCTTTGTCTGCGTCTGTTTTCACCCATCCAGGGTATCCAGACGCCTCCTGTTTGATCTTGAGGAACTTGTTTATATACTCTACAAACAGTCCCCCTTCTTTGGTCTGAGGATCGAACTGGGTAATTTTATATTCCCAAAATTCATGTACTCTAACCATCTTGTAGCCCATTTCTAGCGCTAGTCGAACCTCGTCCACTATCCATGTGCCTGTAATAGTCCTGTCAGAGTCGGTGTGTAAACAATCCCCTTGGTTCATCTCGTTTGCACAAGAGGAGCATAAACAAAACATTAATTTTGATTGTGTCTTGTAGGGCAGTACGGGGTGATACAAATTTCTAGGAGGCAAAATAGTGCATTTAATTATCCCCTCTCGGTCTACCACGTCGCCAGGGCAATCGTCGGCGACAAAAATATTTATAGGGTGACCTACAGGAAATTTAAAATATTTGCATACCCAGGGATATAAACTGCAGACATCAAGATAGCCTATTTTTTCGTCGGGGTTTGTCTTATAGTGTAATGTCATAGACTCACAACGTCCACCGTACAGTGCATCACGTGGATTGAGTGGGGCAGTTTGAATCATAGGGTGATTGCTTAGCTCTAGATCTAGTTGTGTGTCTTCAGTCAATATTTTGTCGAAGTCACACTCTTTCATAGTTGTAACAGTGTACCCTGCGGCTCTAAATGCTCGATCTCTCAAAAGAGTGCACTCGTATCGCTCGGTGAGAGTCTCTTTCGTCCCTGTTATAGTCGCGTCACGGTTCGAAAGACATGTACACCCGTGGAAGAAACAACCGTCAAACTCAAAAATCTCTCTCGTCGCGTCACAGTAGCCGTCCACTTTCCTACCCAAAATTTCTATCTCACGCCCATTGAAGGCGTGCCGAATATCGGGGCGGGTTTTCTCCAGATAGACTAACCATTTTATGGCTTTCATAGACTGTCTGTCACCGCACCTGTAACCCCCCTTGGGCAGGATGGCTATCGTATCGGGGGCTAAGAACAGTTTTCTAAATAATCTATTGCATGCCGACGAGATTGTGATAGATTCTCTAAAAACGTCTGTCGAACCTATATTTAGAAATAAATGACGAAATGTACGACAACCCTTGCGTAATACATTTACGTCATCCACACAATAGGCCTCCAACTCTGCCTTATTATTAAATATATACCCCTGCCGCAGTTTGTCAGCGTGCCATACCATAAAGTCTTTTCGCTCATCCGGTTTCATATAATCCGCACCAAACATTTCGGGACCGGGCATCTCACCGATATAATTTAAATTATTTTCTGTATTAAACAAATAGGGGTAGTGTCCTTTTTTACAGTCTA
Organism: Timema cristinae; assembly: GCA_039000515.1. Classification (NCBI taxonomy): domain Eukaryota; kingdom Metazoa; phylum Arthropoda; class Insecta; order Phasmatodea; family Timematidae; genus Timema; species Timema cristinae. The sequence continues at coordinate 11,149 of JBCFYV010001803.1, read as the reverse complement.
GTCCAAACGCTTTAGGGATCTGTCTCAGTGGCATGGGGAGGAAACATAGGCTGTCTTTAAATTGTATGTGGTCCATTGTCATGCAGAGTATTTTAGTTCCGTCCGCGATAATTTTAGGGGTGCAGTTTAGTGATAGAAATCTATTTAGGATAAATATAGCGTCAAAGGCTTTGGCATTATGCCCAAGACAAACAATTTTATTTGCAAACGGCCTCGGTTGTCTCAGGTAGTCGATGAAGCCGTCTACCGGATTATCCCAAAAGGAATGAGATCGTTTCCCGCATTGGTCACAATCCTCGTCCATATTATCGTTAAATTCACATTTTACACAATAGTGCTGTACATGAAGAAAATTCGGTTGGTGAACAAAGCAATCGCTGGCTATAGCTCTTTCTTGTCTAGTCTCGAAATCATAAAAGACCATTAGATATTTATCATCAAGCTCCTTCCGACTCAACACCTGCATATAACAACGATGCGGGTTTTCTTTGTTCTGTTTACACGTTGCGCAGTATGATTTAAAACATTCGTGATTTCTCCCCTTTGTTTTATCACAGGTAATACACACCTGTCTTAAATCACAAACTGTTTTCTTACCGTCAATTTTATTCGATTTATGGCTATTGAAACAAGCGGCAGACCTAAATAATCTGTTACATTCAGTGCAATACACATTTTTTTTTTCATTTTCATACAAACACGGAGGTATGGACATACATTTGGGGCAAGTACTCTTACATAAATGTCTTGCACCTCTTTCAAAACCGGTATTACATCCGTCGCAGAAATACCGAACGGAAAATGCCGCCGCCATATTGATTATTACGTTAAAGTGATGCGTGACGTCATCGTACAGTAGGTTAATGTACCTACTAGAAGACGACACCCCCTCATACCACAATCCGTTGACCGTCGAGAGGGTATTATACACGCGTAATTTATATTCATCACCAAAATAACGCTGAAATTTATCGAGATGTTCGCGCCCTCCTCCACCGGATAAATCTACGCGAGTTTTTGCGAGAAGCTCGTCTACAGCATTATTAATTTTACGCCCCTTAATATACGATTTATAATTAATATCATTTGTGATTTTGGCTATCGCTATTACTATAGCGTGCGCCAAACAATTCGTCAATGATTTAACAACGACAATGCTCCTTTTATGATGACTCAGATAATCGTTTGGAAGGCACCTTCTTTTTAATGCTCTCTTACCGTTGCCCATAATCATTTTGATATGATTCACTTTAATCCTCAACACATCGGCTATACTAAATCTGGCATTACTCTGAATAACTTTTGTTAATGTATTCATAATACTGTTCACATCAATTTGATCACATCTACGGTACGAAACGCCGACCGGTTTATCGAGGTTATTCTCCGTGTTCGTGATCGTGAGTCCAATTAAATCGTATGGTGCCGTACCTCTAAGCAAGTATGCTAATAGACTAGAGAAACACGTCATTAGATAATGCATCGGACTCACGTTCGTAATCAAAGGCTTGAATTGAACTAAAATGTCCCTGCCTAAGGTGTTGAACCGACTGTAAGTTCGTCCTGTCTCTCTTATTATGGTAAATGTGTCGTCAGTGTTTGTACGTGGGGCATAGTCAAAAATATGATTTCGTTGTCTGTTAATGTCTGACGTAGACGGTCCGGCATTGACAATAGATTCGTCAAGTGTAAATGTTTGTTCCTTAGACACTAAAAAAGAAAAAAGAAAACTAATTGTTAGTTTAAATAATAAATTTGGAAAAGAGAAACGCATAAAAAATATTTAAAATAAAAACAAATAAGTACAGAAAAATATAAAATATTAGTTTAACTAATAAATTGAATACTAGAGAAATAATAGTAAAATTATGCTTACTTTTACCAGAGAGCTTGGTGCTGTTTTTTACGTGACAACTTCTTTTCACCCGACAAGATGCCAATGAAATGATAACTTGGTATAGTTAAATTCTCCTTTTATAGGCCTCCAGCTGAATGTGTTTTTCTGAACACACCTTTCAAAATCATGCGTGTGTTGATTTCCGCACCACACCTTTCGCCAACGAGCTGAATATCTAATTAAAAAGAAACGTGCCTGGCCTTGGTCTCGCTTCTCTACGACTAGCTGGTAGTAAGTTGAATACTTAATAGAAATCAATCAATAAAATTACATAAGAAATCGCCCTTGTCATCGATAAAGAAAAGGAGATCCGGAAATTCACTTCTTTGATAGATCAAGGTGGTCAAATTGTCAACTCACTCGATAATCAATATGAACAACAATGAGGTATTTACCGACAGCGAGGTAAGTCTTGACGTAAAAGAGATTAAACAGAGTAATTCTTTTTCAAAAAGTATTTTAAGTTTCATTCAATTAATTAGATTTTATTTTCAAAAAGTATTTTAAGTTTCATTCATTTGATTAGATTATATTTTCAAGATCCTTTAGAATTTAAAAAATGAACTCAGCACAGTCTATTGTAAGACAGGATATAGTTAGGAAATATGAAAATGTACATTATAATAACATATAAATCAGACAAAAATTGTATATTTTATTTTATAATCAATAAACCAAAATACATTTTATATATTATATTTATAATATATATATATTATTAGCCCTGGAACAATTGTAAAACAGGATATAGTTAGGAATTATGAAAATATACATCCAAATAATATTTAAATCAAACAAACATTGTATATTTTATTATATTTTATTTTATAATCAATAAACCAAAATACAATATATATATATATATACATAGGTTCTATATTATTACCCAAAATCTTTTAAACATCCTCCTATAATTGAATTTGAAAAATAACTGGTTTGTTCTAGGTATATTTCTACTGCTTTTTCTTCTATGTATTCTTTAATTACTAACAAACAACCTGGGTTTGATAATTTATGCGGAAAAGTCAAAGCATAATCAGTAAATCAATAAAACAAAATACAATATATTATATATATATATAGGTTCTATATTACCCAAAATCTTTTAAACATCCTCCTATAATTGAATTTGTAAAATAACTGTTTTGTTCTAGGTATATTTCTACTGCTTTTATCTTCTATGTATTCTTTAATTACTAACAAACAACCCGGGTTTGATAATTTATGCAGAAAGTCAAAGCATAATCAGTAAATCAATTAAACAAAATACAATATATATATATATAAGGTTCTATATTACCCAAAATCTTTAAACATCCTCCTATAATTGAATATGTAAAATAACTGGTTTGTTCTAGGTATATTTCTACTGCTTTTACTTCTATGTATTCTTTAATTACTAACAAACAACCATGGTTTGATAATTTATGCGGAAAGTCAAAGCATTCGCATGTTGCTAAATCAGTTAAATAATTCGACACTTTATATACACGTTCATAATTGCATCCTGTAGAACTATCTACGACTGATGAACACGGCAAATCTTTTAAACATCCTCCTATAATTGAATTTGTAAAATAACTGGTTTGTTCTAGGTATATTTCTACTGCTTTTTCTTCTATGTATTCTTTAATTACTAACAAACAACCTGGGTTTAATAATTTATGCAGAAAGTCAAAGCATAATCAGTAAATCAATTAAACAAAATACAATATAGGTTCTATATTACCCAAAATCTTTTAAACATCCTCCTATAATTGAATTTGTAAAATAACTGGTTTGTTCTAGGTATATTTCTACTGCTTTTTCTTCTATGTATTCTTTAATTACTAACAAACAACCTGGGTTTGATAATTTATGCAGAAAGTCAAAGCATAATCAGTAAATCAATTAAACAAAATACAATATATATATATATACAGGTTCTATATTACCCAAAATCTTTTAAACATCCTCCTATAATTGAATTTGTAAAATAACTGGTTTGTTCTAGGTATATTTCTACTGCTTTTTCTTCTATGTATTCTTTAATTACTAACAAACAACCTGGGTTTAATAATTTATGCGGAAATTCAAAGCATAATCAGTAAATCTATAAAACAAAATACAATATATATATATATAGGTTCTATATTACCCAAAATCTTTTAAACATCCTCCTATAATTGAATTTGTAAAATAACTGGTTTGTTCTAGGTATATTTCTACTGCTTTTTCTTCTATGTATTCTTTAATTACTAACAAACAACCTGGGTTTGATAATTTATGCGGAAAAGTCAAAGCATAATCAGTAAATCAATAAAACAAAATACAATATATATATATAGGTTCTATATTACCCAAAATCTTTTAAACATCCACCTCCATTTCGTTACTCCAATCTTCTTTAATGTCTTTTTGTTTTTTCAACTCCGACTCTACATGTAGAAACTCCCAAGAAACATATTCGCAACAGGTTCTTCCAAACTGTGGACAGTAGTTATGTGGTGATGGCTTGAAGCAATTTTCTGCACAGATGTGGTATCTCGTTGTGACATTATTTGGATAGAGTTCGCGGTGTCCTTCCAAAATAATTGAATTTGTAAAATAACTGGATTGTTCTAGGTATATTTCTATTGCTTTTTCTTCTCTGTATTCTTTAATTACTAACAAACAACCCGGGTTTGATAATTTATGCGGAAAGTCAAAGCATTCGCATGTTGCTAAATCAGTTAAATAATTCGACACTTTATATACACGTTCATAATTACGTCCTGCAGAACTATCTACGACTGATGAGCACGCCATGTTGAAGATTATACATCTATCATATAATTTGCACGGCTTTTATAGTAAACCATTTCAATGTGTTTTCCTGAATAGACCTTCATCTTAAGCATGTGTGTGTTGATTTCAAATGTAGTTGGCCTTTCAGCAGTGACATGAATATCTAATTAGAAATATACGTGATCAGCCTTGGCCGTTATAATCTCGTCTCGATGGTTGAATACTTTTTGTGGCCTGAATATCTAATTAGAATATACGTGATCGTCCTTGGTCTCACTTCTCTATGACTACCTGGTAGTGAGTTGAATACATAATTAGAAATATGGATAGACGATGTTTACCTTGAGAGCTAGACAGTACGCTATGTATTTAAGACGTTAAAATTATTAAAATTGAATCAGTTGAAGACTTGTGTTTAAACAGCCACCTACATTAGACTTCGATCTAGTCGACGCTTCTGAGACAAACCTACAAGCTAGGCGGGGTGATCTGAGTGCAGATTAAATCAAGGTAATTTATAATTTCTTTATTTATTTTTTAAAAAGTTTCTGTCTTCTTATTATTTCTATAATATATTTGTTTGAATTTTTTCAAGATATGGACAAGTTTATACATGACTTCAACTCAGCCAAGACCAACGACATTCAATATATTTCTCTAAGAAGTTTAAAGGAGAATACAATACTAGATATTATATCTTTTAATGAAATAGATACAAAGTTTGGCAGATCTATTTACGTAAATGCTTATTTACAAGACAATATCGTAGGGTTCTTTCTACCTAAAAAGTTTTCAAACATTTGTAAAAAAGATCATATTGACCTTGTAAATGGATCAAAGTCTGTATTAATTTATGAAGGAATAGGGGTTGACAGTTCTATCAAGCTTAGGATTGAAACAAAATCATGTCAATAGTTTTAATATTTGGTAATCCTGGTTAAAAATTAAAACATTATTTATAATTAATCTTGGTAATAATGGTTAAAAATTGAAATAAAAGTAACTACTAAACACTTTTTAAAATTATACTATGTAACAAATATATATTGTATGTGAAATCTGTATATGTTTTTATTATAATTAAATGTGAAAAAAAACTTGTATTTTATTTTTCATTTCTAGTAATATTTGTAGACAATAGCCCCGCCTCCAAATCGTTTGTAGACCCATCCGATCCTATCCCATATTTTGACTATCTGTCACTGTATGACGATCTTTGTATTTTTATGGATATCAATAATAAATTGTGAAATATGTATATTTTTTTATAATAATTAAATGTGGAAAAACTTGTACTTATTTTTTCATTTCTAGTAATATTTCCCTCTCAGTTAAATTATATATTTGTAGTAAAAGCCATACAACATTAAAATACAGGGTTTTCTCTTTATAGAGTATACCCAAAATAAAACATGACGATGGTTTATGCTCTCATAAAATAATAATTCAATAAATTTGAAAATGTCTGTGACGTCAATGTCTAAAATAAAGGTTTTCTCCTTTATAGAGTTTATCCAAATAAAAAAACATGGCAAGTAGTGATGGTTAATAATAATTAAATAAATTTGAAAATGTCATAATCCTGTGACGTCAATGTCTAAAATACAGGTTTTCCAAATAAAAAACATGGCAAATAGTGATGGTTAATGCTCACACTCAAATAATAATTCATTAAATTTGAACACGTCTTAATCCTGTGACGTCAATTGAAAACGTCACTAGCATACCAATATTTTAGTTATACCATAGTCTCATACGTCAAATTATGAATAATTATCGAGGGAACATACCCCAGCTAATACTACTATCCCCAATACTTGAAACCATATCAGAATACGTTGAGGTTATAGCCCACGCACACATCAATTATATATTTTTTCTAATTGACACAATAAAATATTAGAAAGGTTCTGTCTAGGTGGTCGTATGCTCTAATACAAAATGAAATTACTACAATATACCTAATTTCTGGTGATGGAGAGAGTAGATAGAAAAGGGATTTTACTAGAGCATTAAAATGAGGAAATAACTATGTCCATGAACAACAGCCAGTGCTACTAAACTCTCAAACACTAACTACCCGGGAATATTAATGCTATCAAGTTCACGATCCTTAATTACCCTGGAGTATCAACGCAAGTAACAGTAGCTAGGAATCAATCAAGCTAAAACCAGCTCGAGCAGCTGTCTCCCCTTTCTAGCCAGCCTACGCCCCTCAACACATCACTATCCCCTACCCGTCGAGTCAGAGATGTTCTATAATCTATATCACAAAAACGCTTCTCCTCTACCCACCTTGTATGTTTATATAGTCAGAGTGTTCTAAAGTGCACCTAAAATAAAATAAAAAAATTCTGGATTTGGTTTTATCGAGTGATTTTTTTTTTCTCTTTTTTTCATTGTCGCAGGCAGATACCATTAGATTTACTCTTAGCAGCTTTCCTCGCCCTTAAGGCATTATATTTTTTATTTAAATTAATGTTAAGTTTCTGATAGCCAAAATAGAGTCCTCAGACGGTGTACCTCGTGTAACAATAAAGTTCACAACTGATAACATTTGTAAATATGTCCTAATGTCCTCTTGGAAAGGCAAAACACAAATGTTTGAAAGGTGCTTAAAAGATTCGTTTACAATCTGTGGGCTATTAGTGTTATGTTTAGGTCATTATTGTATGCAGTTATTATGACCAGTCACCAGTTCATGTAGAATGGGAGAACACACACACATTTAAATAATATGATAGATGTTTTTTTTCTATTCCATAACTAACTAATTTAATAACATGGAATATGACATATTAAAATATTATTTACAAACGATGATACTTGATACATAATAACTGTTCCTGGGTAAGCTACCCTATTTCTTCTATAAATTTAGACCACGCAGAGCTCTTAAGTTTGACAACATACTATGATGAGTTACCGGACACAACTGTCCTGCTAGTCAGTAAGTTTGTCACTGCATGAACTCCGGGTCATGAACCAGCCTTTCATCCCTAATTGGAATTTACATGGTCAGTACAGAAGATATTGTCTCAAGATAAGGAATGTAATCGTAAACTAGGCAACCGTCCTAAATTGAAACTATTTATAGTTTCAACCTAGCACTTCTGTAGCTGCACTTTCTTAATTTTGAGTGTACGCTCTTTTACACATGTTGTTGGCTCACAACGCAGGCATATAAACATGGTGCTTGGTTAAGCTAATAGTAATTGTTATTGAACTTAAAGCTAAAGTTATCAATTATTTATTATATAATAATGTATCTAATAATGTATAGATGAGCTATATAAATGTTTAAGAAAGTGCACACACACATTATAATGGATAGATGAGGGAAAACAATTTGTTTTAAGTAATTTGTGAAAATAATCTTCGGTTCGACATGACAGAATTCAAAATCTTACTTAATCATTGCATGTAGTTCTGTGCAGTGTCTATAATATAAAGAGGGTTTAATATAATAATAATATTAATAACAATAATAATATACACAGTTATCACAATTATGGTGATAAAAAACTTCAAATGCATTCCATAAGGTAGATACATTTTGTAGGTTTATAACTTGAGAAGTTTCTTATATATTGTAGCATTTGGCTACAATCCTAGAAGAATCGACTAATAAAAATGTATACAACTTACCCCGTTTCACCAGCCCTGCGTCTAGAAATATGAGTCGGGAAGAAAATAATAAACACTACCGAGCATAAGAACACCACGGGGAAAACTAGCCGTTGCTCTCAAGTTTTTATCGGTTACCACCAGAGCGCGCCACACAAACATGGACAGTCCAAAGAGCTTATGATGCGAAGAGATGTTGTTCTTCCACGTTCTCGAAGCGTCGGTATGTTTGGAGTATATGGTAGATGTTTCTGTTGTCATGTGCGTTCCCCCCCTTTGGTGATCCATATGTTTATCCCCACCTGTTATCCCACTCTTCAATGTGCTCTGGGAGTTTGTGTATATATATATATATGTCCGGTGAGGCTATGTATGGATACTCTTGGATTTAGCTTGGATGAAGGTTTTGGAAGCTAAGGCGTTGGGATTGTTAAAATGTAAGATCTAAAATCATTTTAGACTTAATGGTTTTTCTGGTTATTAATTTTTATTTACCTTTTAACTTTTCAAAATTCTCTTTCGACTTCATAATATTAACTTTGTAACGAGGGACTTATGATACATGTAGATTTTGATCAGTGTTAAACTTTGGGTTAATGAATTTGTATGGATATCGATACTTCATGTAAATCGATAGTTAATTCATTTATGTGGATATCGATACTGTATTTATTTTTGAGACTATCGATTATTTTATAGAGATATCTCTCGACCTAATTGTGAGACTGAAGAGATATTATTATGAGGGATATTATTGGTAATTTTGGGACTAAGTTTTCTTTAACGAGGATTTTTGACAGTTTAATAAAAGAAAACATAGATGATCTTAGCCTGTAGTTAAAGTGTTTATTCTGGGGAATGCCTATTGGCCGTACGATGGTACGATTTTGTAGATCTTAGAGTATAATGGTAATATGTATAGAAGTATAAGGAATAATGAGGGAATTTTTGAGGACTCATGTTGTAACTTATGAAGGTAGATATGAATTTCGTAATGGATATTTTGGATTGACAAAGATCACGTACCTTTACAAACTGGTTAGGTGCAGAAATAAATTATTTAGGTATCATTGTTCTCTTCTAATGTAATTGTTTTGAGCTAAATCCGTATTTAACAATGATATTGATTTTTTGCTTCAAGCATTCTAATTCATAATGAAAATCTTTTCACCAACTCTACGGTTATCTTAATAATCTTTCAAAATCTCTATATAGTGTTCAAACTTATTCAAATGATAATGCTTATACGTTTAATTATGAATCTGTTAAATAAATATCAAAAACGCTACTCCAATTCTTTTCAATGCTAAAAATCGAGATAATACCCCTAGGTTTTGTGTGTTTTGGTATATTTTTAGTTTGGCTACATATCTATATATTTAATTTTCCTTGAGGGCAACCGTCATTTTATTATTACCGCAACTGGTGTGAGTTGCGTGCTCTAGGTGAAGGTCAATCTCAGATATAAAAAAAAACAAGAACTCCAGCCGCTCACTGCTATTGCCTTATATTTTTGTTTGTGATTTAGACCTCCTACTATGTTATGATATTGCTAAGGACGGTTCAATATAAATGGTCAATATGTCTCAAGAGGGAAAAAAAAATGGTAGATTCGCGCTCCATAAGAACTGTACTGAAGTCTAAGGGTGGTATTGCCTACAGAGCTATTGTATTACTGATCGGTGGAGATGAGGTTAGCAGGGGCGGTGCGTGATATTTATTTTTAATGGGCCAGGTCAAAGATCACCGGTAATGATTATTTATCACCACGTGTTAACATAATTATTAAATCAAATTCATTTTTTCCTATTTTAAAAAAATCACTAGAATTACAAAATAACAACATAAGTCTACAAACAGAAATGATAGATTAATACAGGCCTAGAGTTAAGCTTGCCAAGGGATGACACTATTTCATTATTTGTACAAAAGTTGGGCACGTTTTTCTTTTTTACTGGCAAACATATCGATGAATCTGTTGTTTAAGTTTGGAAATTCAGCAATGTCTTCATTATATATAGAAAAATGAACAAACAGCCAGCAAATGTAGCCAATTTTGTCCCATGGTGTTAAAAATGTTTTAAACCCACATATATTTTCCAAATTAATAGCACATTCCTCATGTATTTTAATTCTTTCACTTAAATGTTTTAAAATCCTTATAGCCTACCGCTGTCCACAATCACACACTACCAAATAATAAACAATAAAATATAAATAAGCTCTGTTTTTCTTCACTCACAGTTAAACACAATTTTTTTAACAAACCAAGTATTAGGAGCTGTCCTTTTTTTCATACCATCCGAATGCATAAAGGTAAAGTTACTAGGATGATGTGCTCCTGACCATTTAATTTCAAGTTTTTTTCAGTTTTAATCAAAAACACGGAGTTTTTAATAAATAATCTACTTTATTCATTTTAATTAATCACTTTCACTCTTCCCCTTAATTACTGGGTCTTTAAGACCTACTAAAATAAAAACATAAACATGCTAAAACAAAATATAATCTTTATCTAATCATGGGCTCATTCAGACTAGCCCGATTAGCTACTGTCAAGCTCGCAGTGGAATGACCTTGAGATATATCTACCACGAGACGATGGAGATTATCTGAGAGGGGCTGGACCATGTCAGATTCTATATTTAGTTATTGGAGTCTCGGACACTGGTATAGTCGCGTGACGATTAGAGCTAGGAATGAATCCCCTTGGGACTAAAATACAGTATAATGAATCGAATAATTCACTGTGTGTAGAGAATGGTGCTCTACTTTATATTAATGCTTTTTACAAAATATGTTATAAAATAAATAGGAAGAATTTTTTTATATTCAAATGTGTTGGTGGGTTCAGGTCCC
>JBCFYV010001802.1:0-46080 GCA_039000515.1 Timema cristinae | reverse complement strand
TGATTTTTGAACTGTCATCCAGGTAAAAACCTATCGTGAACGGAATATATTATATTAAACCCGCATCTGTTGACACCTTATATAAACATCAGTCTCCTTTAATTTGGTTTTCCGGTGACGGGGAGGTCGGGATTTGAATCCTAAATGGATTTTCTGGGGTGGATTTTCCTAAATATTTCTCTCCCCTCTTTACGCGAATATGAGCATAATGCCTCTAAATTATGTTTCTCGTTCCTACCCCATGACATAAATTGTTACTTAGCCCAATACTATCATATGTTATACCCCACATCTTATGTGTATAAACAATTATTGTAAACCACATAATCTTGTATTGAAATACGTAATTTAATTGTTCCCAGGCTCAGGTGGAGAGTGTGTGCCCCTTTTTATGAGCTCCAATCGACTTACAAACTGATCAAAGGTCCTAATTTCCCTTGTTTTTTTGTGTGTAGGTATATATTTTGTATTTATTAACCGGTCTATATAACAATCTTCAGTTTATCGAACCCTTGCGCGCGTGAAGAGCTCGTAACTAAACACATCAAACTTTGAAAAGTATTGGTGTTAGAGAAATGAGTCTTATATCAAAATAAAATTCAGTTCAAGATGATCATTTCATACACTTATACTACCCCTTCATTATGAATCTTTCATTAGAAAACAATTTTTTCAAAGCAAACCAATTTTAGTATGGGAATTTTATAATATCTCCATGTGTTTTAAGGTTTTTATAACAAATTATTAACAAACTACTATGGTTGTCCAAGTAGTTTACGAGAAACTGTGAGTTATGTTTTAGGAATTTCGAGTATTTGATAGCGGTAAACATGATCCCGCTTGGATTTCCCTGCAATAACTTAAGAATGTGGCCGTCTCGCGTGCTCGTGTCATGAATTCAAATATCGTCTGCACTTTGCACGGAGCCTATACTAAGGACAAAAATTATTTTTTTAAATGCCTCTAAGTAATTTAATATCATATAAAATCTAAATATCAAATTTGATAAAATCTTATGAAACAGTTTTGATTGTTGGCCCACGCACAGATAGACATGGAGGCAGACCAAATTGGAACACCCAATGTTTGCTTTTTGATAGGGGGCACATTAAAACTAATTGGAAGATTGATCATAGTCTAGGGTCGAAAATTGTAACAATTATAACTTTTTTAATACAAAAATATAATTATATGTCAATAATATTCAAAGCACACTAATTGTGAGCCCATATATACCGTTAATAATAAACAAAAACCATGTTGGGTGCCATTTATAGGATAAGAGGCGAATGCTTACTAATAGAACCTTTACTCGAGCAGACATGGCTACTTACAGAAGAGATTGTAAGTCTCTGATCTGATCATCCATTTAGATCATTGTCTGATAAAGTGAGGTGTTGTGTTGGGGAAAAGTGGCAACGTTGTAAACCTGGGGTAAATTTAAAAAGGGAAACTCTCCTCAATGTGGAGACATGTTTCTTTGTTATTGACAGATGATAGTTCTCTTACATGGGAGACGCCCCCTTTGGGTCTACGGGGAAGGGTTGGTGGGGGGGGGGGTTATCGTGACCTTTCCAGCCCTCTGCGAAACCAACAACAGGTTAATATAGTGTGTGTATGTGAGAGCTAGCCATTTACTTCAAAAAATAGCACTATTGACCCTGCAATATATGTAGATAGCAATCGATATAAAAGGGCCCACACATCCAACTATGGTGTCGGATGTGTGATAGAGTTTCACACAGGTATCATGCTTAGTTACTGTATTTTACCTCAATATTGTCACAACTGCGCAATAACTAAAACGGAATTGATAGAGGAGTCCCATATTTGGTACAGCCGACATAAAGAGGACTGTTAAATAAATTACACAAGTTCCTCTCCTGTCATGGAGGGGGAAGATGTGGAAAGACTTTGTAAAAAAAAGTTTAAATAGTATTTTTGCCAACAACAAAGTTTGAAAATGTATCGTAATGATATAAATATCACAAAAGAGGGTTGTGTCAACCCCAAGTTTCAAAGCGCCTTGTCACTGGACTTAAAAAAGTAATGGAATATTGTGTTGGATTGAGGGGGTTTTCTATCTGGAATATGTCATATTTTGTCCCCTATCTACTCACGTTTAATGGACGCGCATTATCTCTAATTCACCTTTCCTTAAATTAGAAAAAAATTTTGTGTGCACGGTGTCGTATCACTCGTTCTGGCTATGCATATTTACACTATTGGGTTAGGGATAAACAAAATGTTGAATTTAAAGGAAATGTATCTTCATTTAAGTGAAGGGAGAGCAGAGAACAAGTATCTACTCTCAATACATCCGACCGGGAGTAAAGACCCCTGGCGCTCTATCATCGACAAAACAGTATATAGAGAGCGTGACGACTTGAACCACTCGACCACTGATACGGGGAAATAAATGTTAATTGAATGATGCTAAGCGATTATTGTTTAACAATACAAACTTTACCTAAAATAGCCATGTGTGAATACTAGATGAATACTTCAAACAGTCACGAGTCTATTATATCCAGGAGGCCACGTGTGCTTGTATCCCAACTAGAGGATATCTAAATCAACTATCGATAGAGACATCCAAAGTCTTTCAGTGTCCATCCCTTGCGTATTTGTCCAGCCCTAGCTACGCAAGAGAAGAGGGGTAACCCAGGTAGGGAGATAGTCAGGTAAGAGGTTGCGGGTCGCCCTGTAGAGGACCCGCTCACCTTCAAAAGCAGAGATTGGCTGGAGCTAACTAACACCGGGAGCTCCCGGGCACTAACACAGCTCGCTCGACGATATAAAAACAATACAGAAACCTTACTGTCTGTCTACCTCGCCTCGGAGATTAATCGTCGACACGAGATTAACCAAGCACTGAGAGAACAAGAACATCATTTCAATTCCAATTTGGTACTAGAGCAAGAGATGGCACAGCCGTTCACTGTTGGGAACAGTTCACGATGATTCAGTTCATTTGTCTAGTTCAGTTACATGTGAATTACAAAGATCGACTGACTTGTAAGCTCTAGGTTAGTCGTTTGTGGACGACCTACACCTGTGGAAATTATATTATTACTATAATTATTAGGTGTTCTGTCTTACGACAGGTCCATTCCTTTAGTCAGTGAACTTAGAGCACCAATGCGCCCTGTCCTATGCCACTTCATTCAGCTCCCAGAATTTTCTTCTTTCCTTCAAGTGGCCCAATACTTGAATTCTCCTTCTTCCTAAGCTCCTCTTTCCCTCATTCTTTCCTTCTATGATGTCATGCAGAAGACAGTTCCCCTAATGATGTGTTCGCCCCAGTTTTATTTGTACTAAATAATCACATCCAAAATGGTTCTCTTCTCCCCTATTCTTCTTAAGACTTGTCCATTTGTCACCCTGTCTGTCCATCTGATCTTTTCAAGTTTTCTCCAGCACCACATTTCAAAGCTTTCCAAGTATTCGTATTTCTTTTCTACCTCTTTAAGTATGCGGCGCATGCTAAGCATGCATAGAGGATTCGCCCCTGATCTCCTGTTATTGATACTTTTTTCGATACAAGTACAGTATATATACTTTTATTCAGATAATTGAGATGAGTGAGGCGTTGATAGTTAATTTGCGATACCACGTCCTTATTTGTCACATTGTTTATGTGTAAATCTCAGCTAAGAGTGCGATTGTTTACTGTGATGTCGCTTCTCGGTCACTTTAAACTAGTTCACTTAAAAACGGTAAGCAAGCTCGACTAATTCAATTGGAGTAATTTAAACATGTATATATTATTGAGTTTCCCAATAAAAGTTTAGACTAAAAAACCTCCCCGATCTTTTAAATAAATTGAAACAATTTAAAATTCAGGGAAGTGTGGAGAAAGTTAATGAGGTTGGAGTTTTTTTAAACTGTATGCACAGTGTCTTGCCTACCCCACAAGGGACCAGCTTGTTTTATTATTATATATTATGTATGTATGTATGTATGTATGTATGTATGTATGTATGTATGTATGTATGTATGTATGTATGTATGTATATATATATGCATGTATGAATGTATGTATGTGTGTATGTATATAATTTAAGGGTAGTTTTTTTTTTAATTTTTGAAAGTGATCTTCATGATTTATTTCAAATTTGAGTATCTGTAAAAAAAATCAAAGATTTCTTTTTCATTCTTTAAATATATAAATAGTTTTAGAATAGCTTACAAATGACTGATTTTAGAGCAGTAGACATATTTTTAATGAGGTTTCAACAATTTCGTTACAAATTTATACACACAGATAGTTCATTGTGTTTGGAAAAATGATTGAGTGTAGTTAACTAAAAGTTTATTTTTGAAAAAAAAAAGTCCACTACACACTATATTAGAAAGTTTGTACATGTCACTAATTTTGTTTTTCACTACATCCTTTTAGCCATTGCATTATAAACAAGGAAATAATAACGCTGTCTTTGGGCTGAGGAAGGTAGAATTAAATTATTTTTACCCATACTTTTGTGGAGGGAGAGTGGAAAAACTATTTAATAAAAGAACAACCTCGATAGTTTTCATTCAAACCTCGTTAATTCCGTAACCAGCTACACAGTATATTGCTTAAGCGACGCCTTCAGCTCAGACCAGTCAAGGACCAAAGTACTGTAGCTCCACAATACTCTTAAAACACAAGCTATTAGCTAATATTCCTAACGTCACATTAGTTTTCCTCTTGTAGTGGACGAGGTATGCTTGGTGGTCAGAACATGTAACTAAACTCATTACGGATGCTGGACAGGCGCCCATAAGATAACACAATAATCTGCATGTCACTCGCGACGTATTTATAGGTCCGTGGAAGAGTGTGTGTGTGTGTGTGTGTGTGTTGTGTAGTGTGTGTGAGTGTGTTGTAATTGTAGGTTTCCGAGTCAAGAGCTAAGTGCGTGTGTATGTGTGTGTTTAGATCTTGCCAGTTTAAGAGGGTTCACTCCACGAGCAACAACTACACAAGTCTTTGTTTTTATTCCATGCCTTTCAAGGTCACAACTAAACTTTTCATGTAAACGAGTTGTCTCTTGACAATTTTATGAAATAGTGCTGCGTTGGATCGAATGCAATTTGCATGACAGGACATGGGTGTTTATTTAAAATAAGTAGGCCTACATGTATACACCAGATATAAATATTTATAGTATCTAATGTCGTTGTTTAGTTTTTTTATATACTAGAAGTTTTAGATTTTAGTAAATCTTAGCTATTTTGTACATTTTGTCAGTACATTAAATAAAATATATTAAGATTTATTTTATTAATATTTTAATGTTTAGTTGAATTTTTAATACCATACCTTATATAAATTCACTGCCTCAAGATGCATTAACAATATTATATTAGAGACGCGGTGTAATATATATATATATATATATATATATATATATTATATATATATATATATATATATATTATATCAGTATGTATACATTCTGAGGATAAATAGTTGTGATTAGCTCAAATCTAACTTTGAAATTCCGGTAGGTTTAAAAATAACAAATACAAAAATTTGTTTTGATCATTAATCCTTAAATATTTTGAATTCAAAACAATATGAATTAACACAACAGAGAATTTTAAAAAGGCGGCATAAAATTCACATAGCCATATAATTTAAAATAAGACTGTATTTTGGAAAGTTTCAGTGATTTATTACTTTGGTGTTGCCAGACTCTTTTCACCCTAATGTAAGTACATCTTTATCCAATGGATTAAAATATTGATGATCATCGTGTTCTAACGTGATAATTAAAAATATATATGTCCTATTTAATGAGGACACCACTAGAGCTAGGTGACTACTAGTTCTGAATTTTTGGAGACATCCTTGAAATAAGACTTAAATGTCCCTGATGGATTCAGTAGCACAATCACCATATTCAACCTCAAGATTCATCTTATTAACATCTAACAAATGACAGTTACAAACGATATCTATCCACTCAGCAGCATGGACTCTGAATCAAATCTTCCTGCTCTTATGTACAGTAATCCCCAGGTCTTCTTTGGTACTGACTTACAGCTCATAGCTGACTTCTGACAGTCAACATTCAGGCATATACCTAAATTTTGACTGTCAGAAGTGACAGCTGCTGGACACATGTTTTTGCAAATCATAGGGCTCAGCGTAGGGATACATAATTTGGTCTGGTAACTTTTCAAAGTCGTCAGCTGTGAGCTGTCAGTCAGCACCAAAGAAGCCATGAGGCTACTGTTTTTTTTTTTTTTTTATATATATATAATATTATATATATAGAGAGAGAGAGAGAGAGAGAGAGAGAAGAGAATAAAAGCTTCTACTGAGATACTTTTATTTTCAAAGTATTATTAAATAAATAATATCACATAAACTTTATTTCCTATGAAAATCCGACTGTTACATTCTAACATTATGCTATCACCATGCTATCACCCATAACTTTTCTTTAAAATACTCAAAGATTTGTCATAATAATTATGCTTCGCATATTATTTTCTATTTATAATTTAAGTGCGTAGGCTGGTTCCTTATGTTCTTGTACTATATATATTATATATATATATATATATATATATATCAATGCAGCACTACATTCCACAGACTTAATTTATTGACACTGTACAACTACACAAATACAAAAAAACTATAATGTGTATTATGTTCCATTTAAATGTCTTCTATGTCTCCTATTAATGGTTTTAGAATTGATGGCTCCAAAAATGCCTAGGAAAGATTAGATCCCTTTACTCTAAAAGTTAAGGCACTAGAATAGTCGAGCAGGAATTCATAAACACTAGAAACCAAAGTGGGTTTATAATCTTGCTGATTGGAGCTGTCCTGCATTAGGAGAACAAACAGGAGAAGAGTAAAACACCAATGGCAATGCAATAAGTGTTGTGACTCCTAATTAGATTACATCATTATATTTACAAATATTCATTCTAGGCTCTGATTTCAGTTACTCTCGTTTCCCGGGAATTTAGGTCTTAATAATTAACCAAAATATGTTGATTGTGGATCTTTTCAGTGTGGAAAGTTTCCACTTTTAATCTATGTTTACAAGTTGAAAATTTTCTATCTGAAAAGTCCAAGCATTTGTATATTTTGATTGATAGTGATGTCGTAAATGGCCGGGAAATGAAAGGTAACTTATATAGGAGTCTAGTATGTATATTTATGAATTAGTTATTTAATTTGATAAAGAGTTATCACACAAATTGTATTGGCGTTTGTACTGTCCTCCATTGTTAGTTTTTCCACTTCCGGACAGCTCCACCCAGAAGCGTTATAAACTACTTAGTTGATGTTAGGGGGTGTGGTGGGGGGAGGGGAGCATACAATATACGTATAAAAACTTGTGTTGGGTAAAGGTATAGTAAAATGGTCTAGTAAACTCCCTAGAAAGATGAACTTTCCATGTCCTTGCTTCCCTCACTTTGTCTATTGTTCTTGCGGTAAACGTGAGCTCTTTCAGGAATAACTGATGAGCTTGTAGTTTTGAAGACCTTGAACTTCCTCGGTTAATGGCAAGCGCTACACTTTCAAGGTCAACACATTTTTCCTAAGAGACCAATCTAACCAATGCATATTATTATGTGAATTATTATTTCATAATCAGCCCGTTTCACAGTGGATCATGGCAAATACTTATTACTACATCCTAACACCCATCTGATCTATCCACATTCTTACACTTAAGGAATAGAAATGAGGAGGTTAGAATTTAAATAAAAGGTGCACGCATTTTGTTGCATGTAAAGTAAGAATCCACTGTTAAAGTGACTCCCGGTAGGGATTCAAAACCCAATTTTCGCGTCACCAGCAATTAAGTCTAATGGGAGAGCGACGCGTTTGAACAGAGATGTTCCACCTTTTATTTTGGGGACGCGGCAGTTGGTCTAAATGGCACTTGGCCTAAAGGCATTTGGCCTAAAAATGAAACCAAAAGTAATTTGGCCTAAAAGGCGTTTGGCCTAAAGGCATTTGACCTAAAGGCAGTTGGCCTAAAAGGCATTTGGCCTAAAAGGCAGTTGGCCTAAAGGCATTTGGCCTAAAATGTAAATTTAAAACCTTCGGTTATCTTCGGAAATTAAAAGGTACTGTTAGTTGTTTCATCTGAATATAGATAGCACAACTGATGCAAGGTAGTTACAATATTTCTAAAAACATTGACAATATCCTACATACAACTAGATCAGTAGTTCACAAAACACTATATCACCTTTTTTATATATAGATTTCCGATATTATTTCCTTGTTAATATATCTCATGGTCATAAAGTTAACGAAAAACAATAAGAATACCCCATTCTCAACACCGTTTACGCGCGGTAAAATTATATGCGTACATTCAAATTATGGGGACTTTTGACAACTTATTCCGAAAGGAAAAATGAAAGTGGAAACCAATATTCAACCCACCCACTTTAAATTTGTCTGAAGTGACGCCCGATTTTCGTTTAGCGCTACTGAGATATATATGAACATTTTTTTTATCTATTGTACTAATAATTAATTATAAATAATAGTGACGCATTAAATAAATTTTGCCAGTAAATATTACAATGGTCATATATAAACTTAAATTATGGTTTTGACTAGATCCTTAACTCTATTATTATTGTTAGTATTATTATTATATATAAAATTAGTACAGTTTTTTTTTCCAAACAGTTTAACTATTTTTATTACGGTGATATTATTAAGAACATGGGCTATGTTAACACGATAGGTCCTTTGTTTAAAAACTATATACTAATTTCCCTCCTAGTAATTTGCAAAGCATTCTCAGGAATTATTTCAACTTGTGAAAAAAATTACAAAAGATTTTATGGAATTGTCGTTGGTCTTTTTTTAAGTCTTCATAAAACGTAAAAATACAAAATGTGGAAGCCTTTACAGGATGATAACTTCCTAGGGCAAGAAAAACGTACGATGTAAGCAAGTGGACCTCCGAAAAGCCAATGGCTGCAGCAGAGGCCAGAGGGATAGATCTGACGAGCTTTGGTTGGTAAAAATATCTCACCGCTAGGATCGCTTGTGTTCTCCCATTCCAAAAAGTGACACTCTTATAGCCTAGAGGCAAACAGACGTGACTCAAGTTGGCCCGCCACATTGCCGAAAAAAAAATCTTTTTTGTCTAATCGTTTGTGCTCTATTTATGCTCATATGTTCCCGAACATGAACATTTGTGTTGTTAAACTGGCCAATTTAGAAAATATTTAATTTGGCGGGCCAACTTGAGCTCAAGCTAGCCTGACACATATTGAAAAAACACAACATAACAAAATTTATTTAAGTCAATCCATTGTATTCCGTTTGTGCTCATATGTGCCCGAAAATGAACATTTGTGCTTTAAAATTAGAAAATCTAGAGAGCATTTAATGTGGCGGGCTAACTTGAACCTTCCCTATATCATAAACTGTAGAAAAATATAGTTCAAGCTGGACAGCCACATTTTTAAATATCAATGTAACAAAATTCTGTTTTCGCCATTAGTTTGGGCTTCGTTTGTTCTCATGTGTACCCGGAAATGAACATTTGTCCTATAAATTATTATTATTATTATTAGCACCACGTCTTACTACCCATTCGGGTTGTACGCACTTACGCTAATGTGTAATGGTAGGGTGATTGTGAAATGAAATGAAGGATCTACAGTTTAACGTGGAATCCGAACCACGGTGGAGGCCTGGTATTCCACACATTCACAAGTTGTGATTAATATACGTCTTGTCAGAGGTGAAGGAAGGTTTTGGAAATCAGATAAATCTGTGCCAGGACTGAGGATTGACCCCGGCCGCCAGCTCAGAAGTCTGACACCTTACCCCTAGACCACCAGGTCACCTTTTTTGTTCTATAAAATTATAAAATCTAGAGGAGAATTAAGGTGGTGGGCTAACTTGAGTCTTCCCTATACAATAACATGTAGAAAAATCGAGTTCAAGGTGGCCCGCCATATTTTTAAATAACAATATAACAAAATTCTCTTTTCACCACTCGTTTTTATTTCGTTTGTGCTCATATGTGCATGAACATGAACGTTAGTACTGTGAACATAGGCATTTTATATAACATTTATTGAAGGCGATCCAGCTAGAGCTCAAGATAGCCCAACACATATTGAAAACAAAACATAACAACATTCTGTTTTCGCCATTATTTTGTTCTTTGTTTGTGCTCATATGTGCCCGAACATGAACTATAGTGCTGTGAAACTAGGCCTTTTAGATAACATTTAATGAAGGCGATCCAACTAGAGCTCAAGCTAGCCCACCACATTAACTGTTTTCTAGATTTTCTAATTTTAGAGCACAAATACTCATTTTTGGGCACATAAACGAAAAACAAACGAATGGTGAAAACAGAATTTTGTTACATTGATATTTAAAAATGTGGCGGGCCAGCTTGAACTCAATTTTTCTACAGGTTATGGTATAGGGAAGACTCAAGTTAGCCCACCACATTAATTGTTCTTTAGATTTTCTAATTTTAAAGCACAAATGTTAATTTTCGGACACATATGAGCACAAAGGGAGCACAATGGATTGACATAAATAAATTTTGTTATGTTGTGTTTTTCAATATGTGGTGGGCTAGCTTGAGCTCAAGTTGGCCCACCACATTAAATATTTTCTAAATTGGCCAGTTTCACAGCACAAATGTTCATGTTCGGGCACATATGAGCACAAATAGAGCACAAACGATTAGACAAAAAAAGGTTTTTTTCAGCAATGTGGTGGGCTAACTTGAGTTACGTTGCAAACAGGCTAAATCTTCTCTTTCTCTCTTCTCCGTCGCACTCTACAAGAGACTATGAAGGGTGGGATTAGGCAGCAGTCCTTTCCTCCCTCCATTCCTAATTATAGCAAACGACCTTGAAGTAAACCATAACAAAAATTCATTGTTCCCCGGCAAATTTCCTTTGGTTCTTTTTCAAACCCACTAACATAATTTGTTTTGAGTTTCACGAGTTGTAGGTGGGCACCTCTGTCTTGCTTCATCCTTTGCTTTATATAGATTATATAATGTATTGATTTGTATATTTTTGTATAAAGTTTAGTGATATCAAATTTTTTTTAAAATGTATTTCATCTTCATTTTTGAAAGAAAGATTTTTACTATAAAATAATGAATCGAGGACAAAATGTGCATACCGCGCCTGCTCAATTACACGGTGTACTTATGGTAATTTTTCCTAAATGGTTTCCCGTTTTTCCACGCAAATGAGGGTACTTCTCATAATTTTATCTTCCTCATACCTACCTTCTAATTGCTATTAAATGTGGAAAGCATTGACTGGCGTGAAGATACAATGAAAAAACAACACTACTAGAGCTTACTATATTTACTTGAAAAACATATTTTAGACAGTGAAAATACATCATATTCAAATATAACAAATGTACATTTTTGTATAATTATAATTACATTTAAACTTGAATTAACATTTTTAAGATAAATACTATACTTACTATATTGACTTAATAATATAAAATGAGAGACTCCTTTAACTTACTGGCTCAAAAAGAATTCATTATAACATTATATACATATATATATATATATATATATATATATAATCTAAACCTTTTTTAAAGGGTTTTGAACTAAAAGTTTAGTAACCTTTAATTAAATAAAAGCTAATGAATATACTTTTGATTTTTTCACTTGACGAGAAAAAGGGGCATTATAAGTTCATAAAAACCATTGAAATAACTATCATATTTTAAAAAATAATTATATCTATGATAAAATGACCTCTCACTAAGTGTTTACTTAGAACCAGTGGCGAACTCAATGGGGTGGAGTAAACGGGGCACCTTCCCCCATGACCCCTAATAATTTCAATACAAACATAAATTATTTACTTTATAACTAAAGCATAAGACACAGAAGATGAGTCGTATACATAGACTCCTTTTTAAGACTTGGTTTAAGACTTTATATTCAAAACACACACACATATTAAAAGTGCCACTTATATTCTCATTTGAAAAAAGCACAACCATAGTAGCTTCAATTCATTGTATACAATAAAATGTATATAACTAGTAGCCACCATTCTGGTAATTAAGTTCGTTTTAGTTTTTAAGTCTCTTAACACAAGATATGGGTTATTACACCGAGGACCTCGCTTATAGAGACTTCAGAATCACTCGCACACCACCCAATTTCGGTTAAAATTAATACTAAAGTACTTCGAACTGACAAAGCTACCATAGTTTGTTATTCAACACATTAACATATATTGACTTAGACCAGGGGTTCTCACATTTTAGACCGAAGGAGCCTTTGTACCAGAAAAAAATGAATGGCCGAACTCTCACAAAAATATTTACACTAGTATTATGATCATTCAATAAATATATTTAAATCTCACAAGTCTTTTATAATTTAATACTTGAATGAATATAAAAGAAGAACTACACTACACCCCGACCTCCGCGTCACTCAAAAACAAGTTATATTTTGAGTGCGATGACTTATAAGACCAGGTAGCTTACAGCGTTAATACCAACGTACCAGTTTCTTATTTGTGTACAGAGGTGTAATTTTTTTATCACGTAATATAAAAATATTTTGTTAACAACACATAAACCGTACTAAATGTTGATTTCAATACACAGTCCGACACTTTATCTCAGTTGGTAGCGTGTTTGTATACTGAGCTAAAGGTCCCGGGTTCGATTCCCAAAATGACCGAAAAACGTATCATTGGTTGACTGTGCTTTTCCCCTTTCACAATGATGAATTAACTGTCAGAGGGCTGGATGTTGTATTTGTTCTAGATTTAAGTTAGTTTGTCAGACTCTGAGGAAATAATCTACATTCTATGGTGTGTCTGTCGCTAGTTTTATATCAAGTGTCACTCATTGAGAGTGAACTGGGAAAGAGGGAAGGGTTGATAGGGTGGGGTATTACCAAATTTTTCTCCCCCCATCGAAATGTGCCTTCCTCCAGTTTGTTAAACTTCCCTCTGATATACTTGAGTTTGAAGCTGAAAGATGATTTGCATCAAACTTCAAAAAGATTCTATAACACTCTATTATTATTTCTAAATGCTTAAGGGACACCCCAAATAGCTTTTAGTGGCATTCCATTTTCAAATATTTTCCACTGGCTTGGAGTCAATCCCCTAAAAACTCCTTAAAAATAGTTTTTTTACAAAATACCTCGCCCAACACTAATAAAGCTTCGCCAATACTCTTGATAGTCATCACAACACGTTTTTTTTTCATTGTGACTTACTACCCGTTTGAGTTGTACACATACATCAATTTACCCTAATGAACCAAGAATGAGGAAGGTGACATTTTAGATTGAATGTACCTACATTTGCGTATATTGAGAGTGGGGAACCATTTTAGGGAAAAATACCCTTGTTACACCCGGCTGGGATGAACTTCAATCTTAGAGGACAACTTTATTTCCAACTGAGGGAGGGGGGGGGGCGGGGGGGATATAGTTGGAGGACACACATATTATCTCCAACTTTGAGGGGGGCATATATTATTACCAACTTATATAACACAAATGTAGCTGAATCCAATATTACCCTTTAAATATATAGTTTGACACACTCAGTTGAACATTAATATAAATTCAAGATTTTCACTATACTACAAATTGGTTTATGAATAGGCCTACTTACAAGAGGGTTATTAAATTTATATTGAAAAGTTAACACATAATTTAAGTGAACATTTACGTCACCAAATACCTTAATTCTTTCATTAACTTGCGTACTATATACATTTGTTCATCTACTAAAATAAATTATGTTCTTGTAAAAAACATATTTATGTGTGTCATACAGCCACGTGATTTATTAAATTTAGAAATAATGTTTCTAAAGTATGTTTTAAGATGGCACGGATAGCATAAAACTATATCCACCTTGCATGGGGAGATTTTTCTTACAGACTACTTTCCACATTAATGAAGCAAGATCGATTGGTTTAATATGGTTATAAAATGCATATGTGAAATCTTGCAGTTAAGTAAACTATTTAAACAAATCATTAAATTCACTATAGAAGGGGACTTTTCCATAAAGTAAAACTATTGGGGGTGACATGTTTACACGCCATGAAACCACTTACTATTGGTTTCGTAAATCTAATACAATGCCTAGATTCACGGGTGATATATTTTCCCCTTGGATAACATTTTCGGAGACATCACAAATAAGGGCGATTTTAATTGGCTTTTTTAAGGAAAGTACAGCAGTTAGGGCTGAAGGTCTTGTTCATATTCATCAGGTGAAAAAATGTTCTGAGCAAATAAAATACGAATCATGACTCCATTTTCCATTTCGTTCAGAAGGGAATACATCTTCATCTGACATCAGAATCTTTAGGGAAGTCATAGTGTATAACACCATATCTCTTAGATTACTTTTATTGTATACGGCAACGATACAACGTTTACCCCGAATTTTTTTAATATCGGTATGACACTTTTCGTAACCCTTCACGCATAAATAATAAACAAGCTTACTATAAACATACAAACATTTACTATTCACATTGACTTTGGAAGCATACTTGACATAAATAAGAAGTTAGTAACGAGCGCACCCGCCTCGGTGGCGTGGATAGCTAACGCGCTAGTCGTGTTGAGATCTACTGCTGAGGATGGGAGATCGAGGTTTAAATCTCGGTCGGGTGAACTGGGGTGGCTTTTCCTCATTGGTTTTCCACTCTCCTTCCACGCAAATGCGGGTTCACTTCCACTAATTCAACCTTCCTAATTCCTAATTCATTAGCGTAATTAGTACTTAGGCGTATAACCCTAACGGGTAGTAAGACGTGGTGCTTAATAATAATAATAATAAAAAGTGCGCACTGCAAAGTCACATGATCTGAACAGAATCAAGCTTGGCTAGGTCACGATCAGACGTTACAGCAGCGCTGCGTGTTAGGGTAGAGCTGAATGCTGGCCGGTAAAGTGAACGAGCCTTCCCTACAACTCTAGTAGCTTTAGTATAAGGAAGGCCCATCAAGATGACCAAATAAACCTTAAAATTTGAAATTTCTCAGTGAGTTGAGTAATAGCAGGAGGAAGGGGAGCTTGGAGGTCAACATTTTCAAAACTAATATATTTAATTACTTCTCTGTATTGTAAAGAATTTAAATTTATTAATTAGGTACGGGAAACAATACAAATAGACATTTACATAATAATAATAATAATTATTATTATTATTATAATTATTATTTAAAATTGCATTCTGAGAAATCGTGGTGATGGAGTATAATAGAGAAAAAAACTTTTTGAGATTAAGAAAAAAATAAAATTTTGACAGATAAATAAAGATAAATCAAATCCCAGATAGCCAAAATAACATTAGACTCTAAATTTCTCAAAGTGGGTTGGGGAATGGGGGGTCCAAAATCTACAAAATTAATAGAAACTACTACATCTCAGTGCAGTGTCGTTAAAAATCGAATTTTGGCATGCCCGTAAATGCACCACTCCAAATAACTAATAAGTCTGAACATTTTAAAATGTAACTCCATGAAATCAAGGGAGGGGCGGGGGAGTTATAAAAAACCTTTTATCTATAGTTGAAAATCGAAATTTGGCTGGCAGGTAGAAGTACAACTATAGATAAAGAAAGTATTCTTCAAAATATGTGTTTAAATGGGAGTTAGAGAAATTATGATTGGGGAGGAGAAGGAAAAATTTTCAAAAACCAATAGAAATAATTACTAACAGAACAATTTATTTGATAAGCTGAGGTGCTTAGTACTAGAGTGATTCTTTCAAATTAATTCATCTTTAGTTAGTAAATTTAAACTATTTCTTTTGGTGTTCATTTTAATAATGTCTCCACGTAAGCAAGCAAATATTGATGCAAAGACTGCATATATATATAATAGATTTTACTTCTTATAGCTAGTAGTTAATTTGTGGCTTCATCAACATACAAAGTTCTCGCCTCATACGTGTCTGAAATTGTATTTTTGGTAGTTTAGATCAGGGTTTCTCAAACTGCGAGGCACGAAGGGATTTCAGATGAGGTGTGAACCAATCTTTCACTTCCTTCGACTTGCTAAATTATGATTGACTAAAAAAATAATATTCTGTTTGGCCTATGAAGCAATAAAATTAATTAATATCTTACAAAACTTTACTATTTTTAATAAACTTCTACAAAGATCTTATCAGAAAATAAAGAAATCAATTAAATAATAAATGTGTCATTTTTGTATTTTAACGTAAAAAAAGTTATTTTATTTTAAGAATAAGAGTCTTAACAATTACTTTTAATGTTCATATAAGGCTCAAGAGCATAGAGTTTGAGAAAACCTGGTTTAGATGATTTGCTAAAAATAAGATAATTTACCCAACTTAAATGTGAGCGAAGCCGTGGGCAAACTCGAGTAAGTTAATATGATTATAAAAAAATAAATTATCGATTAACTCATTTAGCAAAATTAATCAACAATAATACTTAGAAAGACTGATAAAATATACTTTGGCATTTAAAAAAAATTCAAAATTCAAAATAAAACAAAATTATTAAAATGGTGTGACCACATGTATGTGCTAATTAATAAAAAACGGTACGGGTACAAAACTGTACAAAAACTAGTACAAAACCTTGGCAATGTAAAAAGTTCAACATACAAAAGTGGTACTACAGGTTAATGGACGTGCTGCTATACCTTGGGAAGTAGTAAGTTGAGAAAAGACTTATATATTTTGAAACGGTAGTATATACTATTTAACTAAACACACACACCTCGCCATCTATTAGCATCACTACAAATCATAACGAATGTTTCCGGAGACAACAAAACATATTTTAATAAATGGTCTAAAAATTAACTTTTCAAAAAGTCATTTGGCCTAAAGGCATTTGGCCTAAAAGGCATTTGGCCCAAAGGCATTTGGCCTAAAAGGCATTTGGCCTAAAGGCGTTTAGCCTACACTTTAGGCCAAATGCCTTTTAGGCCAACTGACGGGTACCCTTTATTTTGACTTACGGCACACTCAGAAAGGCTCTAAAATGGTCAAGGCACACCATTAGTTTCTTAAGGAGAGATTTTATTGTTAAATACGAGAATTTAAATTGTGTTTAAAAGTTCAATAGCTAAAATTCTACTGATTGTGTTATTTTGAAAAATAGAGTAGTGTTGATTTAAAAATATTTATTTTATTTCTAAAATATTTTATCACTCTTTTTTTTATCTTTACCCAAACTCCGACCTACTGACCTATCGTTGCACACTGGTTGAAAAATGCTGTGTTAAACAATGAGATTCATTAGCTATATTAATATTAGTCATAGGTCAAGTCACATTATTTTAAGTCGTCACCATTGACAGAGCCTATTAATGTGGTTGAAACAGTAATAATACAGTAATATCTTTCATTGATGACTGAAAATAAAGTTTAACTATTTTTTAAACCTCTCTTCATGATACAATTTGATTTCGCGTTTCCTTTCTTAGAAACTCAGTAGATCCACTTGAGTTACCGTGAACTTATTACTACTTACTTATTGCAACATATTGTAACGAAGAGTCCGTCTTAACCTCAGCTTAACCTCTTACTTAAGTAAGTAAAACATCTCGTAGTAGAGAAACCGATAGTATTCAATACATAGAAAACGTGGGATTGAGACCAGTTAAAGCATTTTACTCGGTTTGAAAAAAAATATATATATACATAGAAATCTAAATTTTAAAAAAGAAAAGAAAAAAACTCTTTCACTCATTTCAATTCGACTAACTATTGCTTATTGAAAAATAAAAATAAAACACCCATTGAAACGTTTTCTCCTTCGAGCGTGATCTTGTTTAGTCTGATTTGCCGGTGATGAGGAGGTCGTAGTTTGAGTCTCGGTCCGATGTGCTGAGATATTTTATTTTCATAAATGGTTTCCCATTCCTTTAATGTAAATGTGGGTATCCTAGTTCTAAATTCTGTCTTATTTATACCTATCCTATTAATGCGATTAAATATGGATAACTCTAACGTGTAGTAAGACAAGCCGCGAACAAAACTAAAAATATGTGCAAAATGATTGGCTTATACTGTCGCAATCATTGGATCATATCGTAAATATAAAGGTATAGTAATAATAATAATAATAGTAATAATTAATAATAATAATAATAATAATAATAATAATATAATAATAATTATGTCCTCTTAGCAGAGTCATAACATTTCCTACCAGACAGTGACCAGCACAGTTGAATGCAATGGTCTCACTATTCTCCTATAATATAATTATAATAGAGCCAATCTAGGCTGAAACTACCAGGCCGCTTTCAAAGCTACCGTTGGACCATACACCCTAGATTCATGTTCATTTGGCGGCATTGTCGCAATTATCACGCCAATTTGACCGCGTCATTTACAATACGCTAGGTACTTTTCACAATTGCTTGTGCTACCCAAAGAGCAATTCGACTAATTAAACAAGCTAAGGTAGAAATAATAAGAGTTTTTTTTTTAAACAAAAGGATGAATTAAGTTCCTTCTACCGTGAGTAGCATTGCTAGAAAGTAATTAGCAACTATTGACTGGAACAATGGGTGTTAAGTTTGATGTGATTCGGAACGTAATGTCTGCTCTTGTGTTGAACAACTCAAATGCACTTCATTCTATTTGTATTCACGCCGCAAAGGCTGTTAGACAATGGACATTGACTCTCTGGAGTTGTGGATACAGTAGTCGGGGACAGGGGATTGATTTCAGGGAGGTATTTGGACAGTAGAAAGGACAGTTTAAATAATATTAACTTTTGTGTTTTAGATTAACTGTTATAAGTGATCGTAATTATAATAATAGAATTCAATGTAAAGAATAGTTATGAATGTAGGATAGAAAATATGTTGTAAATGGTACTTAATCTAAGATAAATTGAAAATTTAAGTAAAAATACTGTCCTTAATATCTAACAGGATATTAAATATTAACAAATATGAGTCAAAATTATAATATAAGGATTTGAATAATAGAAATATAATATTAAAAGTGATGTAAAAGCAATAGTTATAAATGTAGGATAGAAAAAATGTTGTAAAAGATATTAATCTTAGATAAGATGACAAATTTAAAAGTTAAAATACTGTCCTTCACAATATCTAAAAGGATGTTAACATATTAGAAAATGTGGGTCTAAATCACATATAATATAAAGACAAACATATTAAAATACATGTAATAATACATGAGTCAAAATAAAAGTTGAATACACAATATAATGAAATATGACAAAGTAATAAGGTTGAGATAGAAAATTGTCAAAAAGGGAAGAGAATAAAAATTGAATAAACGTGAATTGAAAAATTGAATTCTATTCTTATCTTGAGATTGAAATTCCCTTGTTCCTTGTAATGCTGGATGTGAATCAATCACTATTCGACATGTTTCGGCGCGTCGTCGGCGCCATCCTCAGGACTAAATGAAACAAAATCAACGTAAGTTGTGGTGTAAGTAATCCAATATTAACCAATGTAAAAAACCAGAGAATAAAATTGCTTGAACAGGTGTTAATAAGGGAAACATATCATAGAAAATGAAATATCATATCTACCATTAATGATTCCTGAAATGAGTTCCTTCAGCAGAGAATGGAATAGAACTAAAATAAACTAGAAATGGATGTGTAAATGTAAATTACGGTTGTACTGTTCTGGAAGAAGTAAGAGTTAAGGATAATGAAAGTTAAATATAAAGGTGGTGTGAAAGCCGAAAAATAAAGTGTTGAAAATCAGAAATAGATAGATAGATAATTATGAGAATGAATAGGTTAATAAATATAAACCGAGGGGCAAAAAGTAGTTGAAAAAAGGAAATTATAAAAAGGGAAGAATGAAGGTTCAAAATCTTCTCGACACTGGCCTGAACAGGTAATTTGCTACTATAGAAGGAAGGGCTGAAACACATAGGGTTATGTTTTAATTTTGTGTGTTTGGGAAGTTTTCTGAGGGTATTGATAAGAGTTTGGTTTTCGAAACGGATTTGTTCATTTGAAACGGTTTTATTGTTAAGTAGCGCAGTTTGGATGAAAATGTTCTCTGCGGTGTTCATGGTTGTGCCATTAGAAGAGCTAAAAATTAATTTCATACATTTATCCATAGGGTGGGTTGATGGCCAGATAGTTTAAGGTGTTCAGAGGATTTGGATTTATTTCTGTCGTATTTGAAGTCGCTAAAGTTCTCAGAAAATCTAGTCGAAATTCGGCGTGCAGTTTACGACTATTGCATCACATGTGCGTTTATAAATACAAATTTTTTGATATTTGTTGGTTTAATTAAAGTTGGAGTTTGGTCTAGGGGTAAGGTGTCAGACTTCTGTGCTGGCGGCCGGGGTTCAATCCTCGGTCCCAGCACAGATTTATCTGATTTCCAAACCCTTCCTACACCTCTGACAATACATCTTGTGAATGTGTGGAATGCCAGGCCGCCACCGTGGTTCGGATTCCACGTTAGACTGTAAGTCCTTCATTTCATCTCACAATCACCCTACCATTACACATTAGCATAAGTGCGTATAACCCGAACGGGTAGTAAGACGCGGTGCTAATAATAATAATAATAATAATAATAATAATAATAATACTAATACTAATAAAGGTTGGAGTTGTTAATAATTTTTTTTAATATTGTTATTGGTGCTAAAAACTATTTTGAGTTTGTGTTTTTTGAAAATGTTGGTTATGTTATGAATTTATTTTCCATTAAAATTGAATTTGATCCATTTCGTTTTGTTGCTAGAAGTAGTATTCGACTTGTTTAAGGTGATTTTATTATTCAATGGATCTTTTTGTTTCTGAAGGATTCGGTATACAAAATAATGGGAGTATCCACTGGAAATGGCTAGTTGTTTGATGATGTTAAGTTCATGCTTGTAGTTCTTTTTGTTTAAGGGTATATGAAGTAATCTGTAAATGGGACTATAGAAAGCAGCTTTTTTGTGGATAGAGGGGTGATTAGAATCATTGGGGATGATAATATCAGTGTGTGTGGGTTTTCGATAGATTTCGTATTGAAAATTATTAGGTTTATTTTTATATATTGAGACATCCAGAAAATTAATGCTGATATTAACTTCATGTTCAACAGTAAATTTAAGATTGACACGAATATTATTCATATTTTGGACTATATCAGGTAGAGTGGAGTTAGGGGGTTGTTCATAAATTATAAGAATGTCACCAACATAACGGCAGTAAAATTGAACGTTGAAAAAGGTTTTAAGTTGATTTAATAATTTATTGTCATAATGCTGCAGAAAGATTTCAGACATTAGACATAAGATAGGAGAACCCAATACTAAACCATCATTTTGGGAGTAGAAAATATTGTTGAATTGGAAGTAGTTTTGGTTTGAAACAGTTTTGAGGATGGAAATGATATGTTTGATGTATAAGTGATATTATTATTATTATTATTATTATTATTATTATTATTATTATTATTATTATTATTATTAGCAGCGCATCTTACTACCCGTTTGGGTTCACACTTACGCTAATGTGTAATGGTAGGGTGATTGTGAGATGAAATGGAGGACCAACAGTTTAACGTGGAATCCAAACCACAGTGGAGGCCTGGCATTTTACACATTCACAAGTTGTGATTAATACACTTCTTGTCAGAGGTGAAGGAAAGGTTTGGCAATCAGATAAATCTGTGCTGGGACTGGGGAAAGAGCCCCGGACCCGCAGCACAGAGGTCTGACACCTTACCCCTAGACCGCCAGGTCACCAATGTTATAAGTGTTATTTTTATTGGCGCTAGAACTATCTATCTAAAGTGACATCTACATGTCACATAACTTTACGTATGAATATATATAAAAGGAAATTTATTAGCTCTCGTAATTTTGTTTAGTTGTCCTTCCTTCCATCAATGTTTTTACTTGGTTTGTCTTACTGTTCTTTTAGTAAATAATAGACACTAGATCCGGGTATTTGGCAATAGCTGTACTGTCCTGGGTTGAGTTAGTTTGTAAGTTGTATACTGATATTGTCTATGTGATTAAATATAGCAAGTGGTCACCTGGTGGTCTAGGGGTAAGGTGTCAGACTTCTGTCCTGGCGGCCGGGGTTCGATCCTCTGTCCCGGCACAGATTTATCTGATTTCCAAACCCTTCCTTCACCTCTGTCAAGACATCTTGTGAATGTGGGGAATGCCAAGCCTCCACCGTGGTTCGGATTCCACGTTAAACTGTAGGTCCTTCATTTCATCTCACAATCACCCTACCATTACACATGAGCGTAAGTGCGTATAACCCGAACGGGTAGTAAGACGCGGTAATAATAATAATAATAATAATAATAATAATAATAATAAATATAGCAATTTAAATACTCTAATCACTTAGACTTTCATTTTTGTATTCCACATGGAGTCAAAATAAGCACAGATCAAATAGTTTTGAGGAATAAAACACCCAATGCATCCAGGCTGGATTATAACTATGTTCTCCTCTGGCAGTGACCGTGGGACTACAGGTGCAGGTATGTGGACTCCTGTAACCATCTTGAATTAGAGATATAACTCCATTACAGAACTATTGTACCGTGCAGTACAACGCTTGAATATTATTACTATTCACAACTATCAACCATTGTATAGGGTCATACTTGTGACCTGGTCACCGTAGCCAGCATTCATTTCCTTACCCACCCTCCCTACAACACCCTTCGTTGTTTTGGACTTTTTTGTCAATATGTCTCACTAGCTATTCGGGCCGTATACATAATTTTTACCTCGTTATAACTATAAACACGGTATTTTAGCAGTGATGGCGCTGGTGATAACACAATCATCAAGTGCCCGTGTGGCTAAACTGTGACGCTACAGAGTGTAATAGCTGATAGTAAGCAAACAGACTCACGTCATATTTAAACATAATGACAGTCAGATATGTTTTCAAAAATTTATCTATGGCTAAGACTTTCATTAAATATTTAAGAAGATGTTAGGTTTATTTTAAGAGGGTAACTTAAATGATTTGATCAAAGCTTAAAATGAAAACCCGACCTTAAAAACATATCAAATATAAATAAACTTAGAATATTGCAGTTGGTTGTGCCTCACTGTTCAGTCCGCCCTTGTATCTTTCTTCCGCACTTGCACAGGCCGCACCACCACCCCCTCTACTGCCTGGACCGCTCCACAGTCCATGTTCTCTAAGCCATCCGTGACGAGTTCGCCACTGTACTCAGCGCCCATGAGAACTCCGGTGCACCCGAATAGAGGACCACCAGTGCTGAAGGAGCTCACGGTCGCACTCTGGAACGCCAACGAAGTCACGGGGAAGAAGGCTGAGCTTGAAAGTTTCCTGGCAAAGCATCGTGTCGATGTAATGCTGCTGGGAGAAACCCACTTGCACTCCGCAATGAGGTTCTCGTTAGCAGAGTTTATCTGCCATCGTAGTGACCGAGGGGGATGTGGGAAGGGGTGGGACGGCGGTTCTGGTCCGAAGGGGCCTTGACCACCACGTCGTCTCACTTCCTCCCCTCCAACACATGGAAGCAACGGCTATCCAACTGGTGACCTCGACTGGCCCATTGCGTCTCATTTCCATCTACTTCCCTCCCTACCGCCGGTTCGACCAGGCTACGAGGGCTGACATGGAGGTGCTGCTTCGAGGTACCACGCCTGTTTTAATCGGTGGTGACTTCAACGCTAAGCACCCTTCGTGGGGCTCTAGGATTATGAGCGCTCGCGGCGGATTGCTCCGCGACGTCATAGATCTACACGGCCTGGTGGCTTCCGGGCCTCCGACCCCTACCCACTTCCCTTTCAATCCCGGCTATCTCCCGGACGTCCTAGACTTCGTTGTCTCCAGAGGGATCATAAGGTGAATAGTGCTGAAGTCTCTAGCTGAGCTAGACTCGGATCACAACCCCGTTCTCGTGAACCTGGGACGCGCGGTGTCCTTCATAGACCCCCCCGAAAAACCCGACCTAAAGCGCACTGACTGGGACAGGTTTACGAATGTGTTGAGAGAGAGGTTGGGACCCACCCCTACCTTTCGAACAGCAGCAGAAATCGATCGCGGTGCGAAGTTCATAACTTCCGCCATCAAGGGGTCGCTCGAAGCTTCGACGCCAAGGCACCGTCCAAAGAGAGTGCCACAGGTTTCTTTGCCCGATTCTATCCTCAGACACGTCCGGGAGAAAAATCGGCTGAGGAAGGCTTGGCAAATCTCGAGGGACCCGGTAGACAAGGCCAACTGGAGCCGCAAAGTCCATGCGGTTCGGGAGATGGTCCGAGAATACCGGAACAGTGTCTGGGAGGACAATATTGAGAGCCTGTGCGTGCAGGACAGGTCCTTGTGGCAAATGACGAGGAACTTGATGCGGGTCCCCGCACCAAGGCCGCCTATTGTGAGTCGAAGCGGGGTGGCCAACTCCGACCAGGAGAAGGCCGATGCTCTCGCGGAGCACTTAGAGGCGCAATTTGTACCGACTGACAACCCGTCAGACCCGATGCACGTTGCGCACGTGAACAGGTCATCAGTGCGGTCTCATACAGACCCTTGGATGAACCTGAACCCACGGAGGTGACAGAAATGTCACGGGCGATAGCCGCTCTAAGACAAAACAAGGCCCCCGGATCCGACGGTATCAGTAACGCGGTCCTCAGAAAGCTGCCCTTGGAGGCGATTAACTTCCTTGTGGAGTTATTCAACCACGTCCTGTTACTGAGTCACTTCCCCGAGCTCTGGAAGCATGCCAACGTCCTCTGTTTTCATAAACCGGGTAAGGACCCTGCCCTAGCTTCGTCCTACCGACCGATCAGCTTGCTCGACTGTCTGGGCAAGCTGTTCGAGAGACTAATACTGACAAGACTGACCAGACATGTTCGCGAGGGGGGCATCTTGGTGGACGAGCAGTTCGGCTTTCGGGTGGGACACGCTACGTCTCATCAACTTGTCCGGCTCGTGGAGCAGGTTACGAGGAACTTCAACATCAACAGGCTGACTGGTGCTGTCTTTCTTGACGTGGCAAAGGCCTTCGAGCGTGTTTGGCACGAGGGTCTCCTTTTCAAACTCCTCTCCCTGAACCTGCCCTTCTACCTAGTTAAGGTTGTTCAATCTTATCTTTCCCATCACACCTTTTCCACTACCTTTGGGAACGCCACCTCCCAAGTCAGAAGCATCCGGGCTGGAGTGCCGCAGGGTTCCATGGTGGGCCCGCTGCTCTTCAGTCTCTATGTGAACGACATTCCAAAATCCCCAGGCACCGAGTTGGCTCTGTATGCGGACGACACGGCTCTAGTAGCGGAGTCGTGGCGAGGGCAGCTGGTGGAGAGGCGACTCCAGACGCACCTGACGCAGTTCGAGGGGTGGCTGACTACCTGGAGAACAAGTATTAACGTGGAGAAGATCACTGCAATGCTCTTCACATGGAAAAGAAAGTACTACAGGCTGGCCCCACTCCAGCTGTTCGGAGAACAGATCAGATGGGCGGACAGTGTTAAGTACCTGAGACTTACGCTGGACACAAAACTGACCTGGAGACGACACTGTAAAGAAAGACTCAACAAGGCGAGGCAAAGGCTGGGAGTCCTAGGCCCACTGCTTAACAGGCGTAGCGCCCTGTCTACAAGGAACGGTCTGACGCTGTACAAGCAGCTGCTCAGGCCGATCCTCGACTATGCGTGTCCCGCTTGGGGTCACCTGGCGGACACGTATATGAGGAGGATACAGGTGTTCCAGAGCGTATGTCTGAGGATCATTGTGGGCGCACCTTGGTATGTCCGGAATGAGACTCTTCATCGCGACCTGGATATGCCTACCATCAAGGACCACTTCCGGAAGCTGGCGCAGTCCTTCTACGCCAGACTTCCCGGTGCCACCAATCCTCTTATCCAGGGCTTGGGAACTACGTCATCGACCCTGGTGGGTGTCATCGACGTCCCAAAGCCCTGCTCGGATAAGCGAGATGTGTCAACAATGGTTTGGGAGGCTCTCATCCAGCCCCCCATAGAGTAGTGTCTCCGCACGTAACTCTAAAAAACCCTTAGTCGGTTTCTCAATTTCTTACCCCCCCTTTTTTACCCCAATATTACTAATATTATGTAATCTCTGTTTCTTTGTTCCAGAACTTCGCGAAACATGACAACCCGTTTTTAATTTTTGCGAACCACACGGTTTGACCAATTGGTCGGTACGTGTTGGAACTTGCTCTCGTGCTCCCCTTCTGGAAGCATCGGAGCATGCCTTTTGTCTGTGTCTGTGTGAGAACTCGGCTTTCTATTGGCTCGCTTGCCAGTCACTATCACTCACATTTTCCCGCGCCAATGGGAAGCTCCCTTTTCTTCAATTGGACAAGGCCAGGAAGCAGTGGAGGGTATTTAACATGGTAATTCCTAGGTCAGAGGCCAGTCTTTTTTAGTGGTTCACAACGCGTCAGTGTAGTGTAACGTCACCAACGAGTGTATTTTTGTTTATTTCGTGATATATTACGTGCCGACTGAGGTCGGGTAGTGTTAGGTAGTTGAACGACAACAGCATAACACAACAGTGCTTGTACACAACTTATAAGTGCAGTGCTACGTCGTCAGCGAATGTATTTTTGTATTATATTATTAGTGTTATTGTTTATTTAATGATCTATTACATGCCGACTGAAGTCGGGTAGGGTGGTATACCGCAAGGAACAAGTCAAGAGGGGGAAATGGCCTCCGACTCAGATGTAGATATCGACGTTGAAGGAACGGACGATGATGATGATGACATGGAAGACCAAGGCCAGGAAGGGGCCCCAGCCAACACTGAAACAGAAAAAAACTTTGAGCCAGTTTATGGACTCAAGCAGAAACTCAGGACCAGGCCAGGACAGGAATTACTACAATCAAAGTCTATAAAAGTCAATAAAAAGTTTGCTAGCTTGTCTAGCCTACGGGATGAACCAACGATTAGTCAAACGGGGCAACCGAGTGGAGGCACGAAAGAAAGTTCCATCCCACGTCGCATAAAGACCCCTCCAGTGATCGTAACAAATGCGACACAATACAATAAAGTTATAAAACTCCTAAACAGAGGCCTGCAAGATGACTACAGAGTGTATTGTATTGCACAGGGTATTAAGATGGTCACGACCTCCTTCAGGGATTACTCCGCTTTGTTAAAGCTGCTTAAACAAAACACGTTAGAACACTTCACGTATGTTCTTCCAAAGGACAAGCCCTTCAAGGCTGTCATCAAGGGCCTTCATGCAAGTATGCCCTGCTCGGATATAAAGGAGGAACTGGAGGACAGGGGATTCACGCCGACCTACGTGAGATAGTTATACTCAAAATCTTCTCCACAATCAGCAACACCGAGACCCCTAACGATATTTGTGTGCACCCTTGCGAGAACAGAAGGAGTGGGTGAGGTCTTCAAGGTACAGGTAATCAACCACACGGTAGTCAAGATTGAGGAGTACCGTGCTTCACAGAGTACAGTTCTACAGTGCCACCGTTGCCAACGTTTTGGACACTCCAAGAACTACTGTGCCCAAAAACCACGCTGCGTCAAGTGTATAGGAGAGCACCTGACGGTAGAGTGCCAGAAAAAAGATAAAACGACGCCAGCACAATGCGTGAACTGTAAGGGACAGCACGCAGTGAATTATCGCAACTGCCCAATTTTTCTTCGAGAGCTGGAAAAGAAAAACAGAAGACCAGAAAAGAAAAAAGAAGGGGATAGTAGAATGGCTAGCCCTTCTTCCCGCGTGGCTTGGAATCTTAATCCCTCAACTGGCCAGCAATTTTCTGCTAGCCAACCAACACCACCAGCAAATATTGGATTGAATAAACCAACTTACAGTGGAGTTGTCAAGAGGCTTGCCAAAAAAGATAAACAAGAAGACCGTGACACTGATGAATCCTTGGACTTGAAGGACCTTCTGAAAATTCTAAAGGAAATAGACGTTGTGGGCTTACTCCAACTACTTAGGAAGTACCTTGTGAGGATGAAGAATGCTCCAGAAGAGACAACAAAAGTAATGCTTCTTCTGGAAGCTGCAACCGAATTCTTCTGCGATGGCAACTGAGCAGGGAAGAGGTGTAGAAGACTCTATGAACATTCTGTTCTGGAATGCAAATGGAATAGTACAGCAGGAACATGAGTTTCGACAACTTCTGGGGACGTATGGAGTTGACGTGGCATTGATCTGCGAGACCCACCTAACGGAACAAAAGAAGATGCGGTTCTTCGGATACGAGATGTATCGTAACGATAGAACAGATCGCAGGGGAGGGGGCACAGCCGTGTTGGTAGGCAGTAACCTTGTTCACTACCAAACTAGTTTACCGGATATGGACCATATCGAATCCACTTCGATTGCTATACCCACGGGGCGGAAACAGATAGTGTTTACCACTGTCTACAGAAGCCCTGCTGTCCCATTCACCGTCGATGACCTAGACAGGCTCACGTCAAGAAAGGATTTCCTCATAGCAGGAGATATCAACTGCAAACACACGAGTTGGAACAGTTGCGTGTCTAATCAGGCAGGCCGGACACTGGCTGGCCAGGCAGCAACCAAGAACTACACAGTCCTGGCAACTAACGAGCCAACGTTCTACCCATCAAATTACAGGAATCTTCCCGACGTTCTGGATATCGTCCTGACGGATCTTGACACGCTGCCGGAAGATCTCAAAGCTTTAAACGAACTCGACTCCGACCATCTCCCGGTCTTCGGAAGGATATCCCTGAAGACAAATCCAAGATTGTCGTACCTTAGGAGGAAGATCCCCAGAAGTGACTGGGACGAGTATCGGCGGGTACTGACAGATGCAGTTCCATCGAACATGGAGGTAAACTCCCCGGAAGAAGTGGACAGTTCAATCACTCTTCTGACAGCCACATTGCTCGAAGCATACCGTGAGACGACGGTATTCGAGACGCCATCAGTGTTGTTGAAGAGGGACGACCCAGAGCTGAGCTACTTGATAGCCCTGAAGAGGGAAGCGCGTAGGAAATGGCAGCAGCACTGGGATCCGAGGCATCGGACAGAGTACAACAGGCTAAGGGCCCTTGTGTGCAGAAAGGCAAAAGCGCTAAAGATTACCAACTGGAACGAGTATGTGGTGAACACTTTGGCTGGGGATGCCAACGTGTGGAAGGTGTCGAGACAACTCAAAGTTACGAAAGGAAAGGCAGGGACCACAGTCATCCACGGAAGAAGAGGGTTGGAATACCGGAGTGAGGCCAAGGCAGAGGCCATCGCAGAATCTCTCGAAGATCAGTTAAAGGCCAACTCTGAGCCTGAAGACGAGGAGTTTACCAGAACAGTAAAAAGAGCGGTCGGGGTATACCTAGCAGATCCGGATGTAGAGCTACCGCCCCCTATCACCAGAAAATAGGTCACCCACCAGGTGGAAAAGCTGAAGACACGAAAAGCGGCTAGCCACGACAGGATATCGAACGAGATGCTGCGACACATTCCAGAAGGGGTAATTCATCTTTTATCAAGAATGTTTTCAACGGCACTGCTGGCAGGTTACTTCCCGGAGTCATGGAAAGTTGCCGACGTCGTCTCATTGCCCAAACCAGGCAAGGACCGCAAATTCCCGCAGAACAGGCGGCCCATCAGTCTGCTTAGCAACATAGGAAAATTATTTGAAAAAAAATTCTGCAGCGACTGAAAGCCTTCGGCAGGGAGCACAGGATTATCCCCGACATCCAATTCGGATTTCGGATCGGCATTCGACGATACACCCAGTCCTGAGCCTAGTGGAGGACACGACAGAATGCTTCAATCGAGGGGAAATCACGATAGCGGTACTTATGGACGTGGAGAAGGCGTTTGATAAGGTCTGGCACGCCGGCCTTATTTACAAATTGATACAGGCCAACTTCCCCAAGGTTAATGTGCAGCTAATCAAGAGATTTTTAACCGGACGACAATTTCAGGTCAAGATGGAAGGGAAAAGGTCGCCTCTTCATAGTGTCAGAGCAGGGTGCCGCAGGGGTCAGCACTCTCCCCGTTCCTATACACTGTGTACGTCGCTGACGTCCCCACGGACCCGATGATTAAGATTAGGCTCTTCGCAGACGATACTCTGTTCTACATTGCCAACAAGAACGTTAAGTACGCCCATCTCCGCCTGCAGCGGTACCTGGACGAGTTCAGCAGTTGGCTGGAAAAATGGAGAATAAGAGTCAATGCAGAGAAATCGACAGCCATGTTAATTACTAGGAGGAGACCCCAAACACCGGCCCAGCTCGTAGTGTTGGAGGAGGATATCCCCTACAGGAATTCAATTAAATACCTCGGGGTGATGTTAGATTCCAGACTCATATGGAAGGAGCATGTAGACTACATAAGAAAAAAGGCAATGGGGGCCTTCATCACAAATTACGGCCTGCTCAAGAGCCCAGTGCTGGGAAACAACATCAAGCTGCTACTGTACAAGAGCTTAGTGCAAACTATACTGCTATACGGATGCGAGGCGTGGGGGTATGCTTCCGAGTCAGTGTTAGGAACTCTACAAGCTGTACAAAACAAGGTATTTAGATGTATCTTGGGTGTGAACACCTGCACCAGCAATGAGTTCATACACGCTACCACTGGCAGTGTGACTCTACAGGTAATCTTCCGGCAGCGAGGCAGCAAATTCTACAAACGAGCCCGCGAGGTAGAAGACAACGCCACAATTAGAAGACTCGGCCAGTACGACCCCCAAGAGCCAAGAATATACAAGAAGCCCCGACTCGTATGAGAAATCCATCTGCATACCTTCCCAATCAGCCCCTTCCTACTAACCACTCCTGTTTCTCAGCTTAGCCAAATCCTTGGGTCCCCATCCTCACACGTCCCCACAAACTAGAAACTAGAATCATTTCATTCATAACTTCACTTTCATTAAAGTCCTCTTCGCTTAGTGTCTAATATTATTCATGTATTTATTTCAGCTCGTCTAGATCTTACTTACTCACTACACCACTCACATCGGGCCTAACTGCGCTTGTGTTTCCATCACAGTGTACGAGGGCTCGTTCTAGCAACTCAACACAAACTCTTTTGCTCCCATCATACAAACATTCACTCACCAACTCCATTTTCCCTTCACAACCAAATTACACTTTTAGACATAAAGGTTATGATCTGTGACTACAGATTGGTACTTTAGGCATAAACAAGCCGCCTACTCCCTCTGAAAGTCGCTTCTGACATTCAGAGCGAGTAGTTCAAGGCAAACAAGGGAGCAAGTCAGAGGCCAGTCGGAGAATGGCTACCCAACCCAGGTACGCCGTTTGAAATAGTTTAATAAATTGTCGTGTTTCGTAAAGCGCTCCCACTTCTTCAACCTTCATCCTTTACCTCCCACCGTGACTCATGTTGCCGGGACTTTAACCTACCTCCCACTGCGATTCACGTTGCCGGGACTTTATCCTACCTTCCACCGGGACTCACGTTGCCGGGACTTTATCTTTCCCCCCACTATGACTCACGTTTCTGGGACTCTATCTTACCTTCTACCGCGACTCACGTTGCTGGAACTCTATCCTACCACCCACCGCGACACCCGTGTTGCCGGGATTCCTTCCTTCTCCCTCTTCAGCCTTCCCATCTGTTTGTCCTTGTCACCAGCGATTCCATGGGATGGTTTACACCCACCTCTCCGGCAAATCTCACATGTATCTGAACACAACGTCACCGTCGTCGTGACATCAACCAGTTACCCCCGAAGCCGCAGAGAGGGATAACAAGTTTGGTTGCTAATACTGAACTTATATAGAGAAGATAGTTGAAATTAGTAACTTTTTTTTACTGCTGTCTGGAAATAAAGAATAAGCTCATACCATCAGCTCTATTTTGACCTTGTGGTTTTGGTTAAACATAAGTGTGGACAGTCCTGTATGTATAAGAAACATAAGGTTTATTTATAATAAATATAATGTAATTTTATCTTGTCATGTTTATTTATAAATTATACCATAAAAAAGGTTTCGACTTTCGACCTGATAAGAAAATTCTAGCTAATACAACTCGATTAAAAAAATACGAACTATTAAATCTCTGAGATTCAGCCAATAACACTAATTAAGAAACCGAGATAACGTATTTTTGTTTAAGAATTAGCCCGCTTGGTATTCGAGTTAGATATTATATGTTATGTAATACTAATCTATATTTTTATATGACCTATTATTCTATACATCATACTCGTACCTGTGGTCATTAAGTCTAGGGTGTTTGACTCGCAACTCCCTGGATTGGTGGTGACAGGAAAGTTAATGTTTATAATCATTGCATGGTTTTCCAGATACGATTCACCATCCCATCACCTCTTTATGTTCTTGTGGGAACATTTATTTTAATATACCCTCCTCATCCCTATCACTCGGATTAAGTCGTTTATAACAATGGATGTGGTTATTCCAGATTGCTAGCTAGTAAGATGCTGCGTGAAAAAGAAAATATCAAAAATAACCATGGTGCTAAATGAAATTACGAAAAAATACTCGAATCACGGAAAAATATTTTAACTTATTTTCCTAAAAAATGTTTTTAATTTATTATATTTGTTTCCACATCATTTTATTAATGCTCAAAATAATTTGGGTCGTTTAAAACTATAGGCCTACCTTTTCAATTGCTCATACTCCAAACATCAGCAAAAAGAGTTTTTTTTATTCTTTTATCAGATCAGATACAATATATTGTATTGTCACGTCAGCTATTACAGCTCCGAGTATTTCCGTCATGTTCATAGTAACGTGTCAAAAACGATTACTCAACAGCTACAGGGACTTTTTTAGATTGGCATGGCTACTTTTAGAAACTCTAAACAAATCATACATAACTGTATCAGGGGATGTAGCTCAGTGGTAGAGCGTTCGCTTTGCATGTGAAAGGCCCCGGGTTCGATCCCCGGCATCTCCAATTTTTTTATTTTTTTCCTTTGTGAATATTTTATATTAAACAAGAAATATTCTTTGTGACAAAATGTAAGGACATTACCGAAAGCTTTTAATTATCTTAGTTTAAATTAGTTATGGTTCACGTATTTAATGGTTTGAAAGCAAAGTGTGAATTAAAGATTGAATTATTGTATTAATAGGAAAGTTCGATTTGTATCAGGATGGACAAAATATGATTTCTAGTTTCTTAATAGAGACAATTTCAAAATTGGTGTTTTTATGAATACATTAATTCAAAAATATTGACGAAGATCTACTTTATGTGTCCACGGTTACAAAAAAGAATCGTTTTCGTTAAGCTTTCTGTCCTGGCTAAAGAAAAAATCAATTTTGTTTTTATTATATTATGGTGCATGGTGAACATAAACTCAAAAAACATATAGGCTATTTACTTGAACCAACAAACAAAAAGTCAAATTGCATGGAAAGGTTTTAACAAACTAGCGTGAAATACCCGACTTTGTCCGAGAAGTATTTTAGGGTAAAAAGAGTAAAAAAGTTAAATAAGTATAAAAAAGCGTATAAAGGATCAAATTTAATTGATTTATAAAGGGTAAAAAAGTACAAATTTACTAAACGGTTAAAAATAGAACAATTAAAAAATGCACAAGGGCTAAAAGGGTAATATGTTATGGTAGAAATGTCCAATTTTTATAGGAAGAGTGTGAATGTGGGGAATGCCAGGCCTCCACCGTGGTTCGGATTCCACGTTAAACTGTAGGTCCTCCATTTCATCTCACAATCAC
Organism: Timema cristinae; assembly: GCA_039000515.1. Lineage (NCBI taxonomy): Eukaryota > Metazoa > Arthropoda > Insecta > Phasmatodea > Timematidae > Timema > Timema cristinae. The sequence continues at coordinate 12,430 of JBCFYV010001802.1, read as the reverse complement.
CCTACCATTACACATTAGCGTAAGTGCGTATAACCCGAACGGGTAGTAAGACGCTGTGCTAATAATAATAATAATGATAATTTATAGGAAGAGTAGAAAAGTTACCAAATCTATATTCACGTATTCATACGTCAAGTTTAATTGTCTGCAAATGTGGCCTTTGAGATATATTTTTTTTTCAAGACTTAAAATAACACTAAAAATAAAGAAAAATGTTATAAGTGTTTACCACATTAAAATATGTATGTGTTTTCAAAAAAGATAACCTACTAAAATCATGCGGTACTGCCCCAACAATAGATATTACTATGGACACATTTGTGTATGCAAGTATAGCTATAATCTTGTATTTCATGATATTACTAGTCCTGATATTTTATATATATTTTAATAAAACCGTTACCTATAATACTTTCAATTTTTTCTCGACTGGCCTTGAAATCTCAGCATCTAAACGCAAAGCCCGCCGGTAAGCTGTGATCATAATCTATGAATATTATAAACTTTACATCTAACTATTAAATTATATATTCGCACATTTCACTGTCAGTTCAAATAAAACAACTAGCACGTTATTTACAAACATGGATAATTGCACTTACGTATTCAAGGCTAAATAATATATTATTTTTTACGAGTGTTTTTAATTGACAATTTCAAATGTACTGTACGTTTAACTAGCTGACAAAAATTATTTCATCCTACCTCAGAGTATCATGCAAAATTATTATAAAACATACTTTATTTTCATTACACTTTCCAGAACTTATTTCATCCTACATATAAGTGGCAATAAAACATCTTAGCTATTTTGTTGGCAACCTTCCTGTATGTTTTGTATCATGAAATAACCTTTAATTGTTATTTAAAACTTGAGAATTTCCTTTTTTTTTACATGAAAATATTAAATAAATCTTAGCAAACCCGGACATTCAAAGCCTCTAAGACTGGCTGGCAAGCAATCTTCTTCCCACTTAGACGCAAAATGGGAATAATCCAGCTCACTTTTAGCAGTTAAAAAACCATACCAAAACTATTAAAAAACTACATGTAGGCATGTAAATAAATCTCACTATTTTTGTCCTTGTGCACAAAATGTAAGGACTCCACAAAGTCATGAGCTCCATTCCCTTATCATAATGGTCATCTTCCTCTAAAAAATTATAGCCTACATCTCGATTTAACGGACTTTTCATTGTCAATGTAACATTTTCAATAACTCTTGATGTAATTTGGTATTTATAAATATGCTTAAGTGCGTCCACACCGCCTTACAGATCGTTCGTGCTAGTCGCGTATTTATACTAAGACTGTTTACACACCGAGTCCCGAGTCGAGTCAAGTCTCATGGAGTCGAGTCCAATCTGACTCTAGTCAAGGCCTTTATTACTAGTGAGTCGAGTCATCGAGTCAACTACTTTGATCAAAGAGCTCGTGAAAGATTGATGCAGTCCTAGCGGTTTCTATAAATACAATTGTACGGAGACGCTGGCGTAGGCGCCTATAAAGACGTCGCTTAATGTTGATTTACCCACATGAAACGATGCACCTTTAGTAGTTTTTCACCTTTATTTCCAGATCTTTTAACTGACCCCAAAACATTCTATAATTATTTTCGAATAAGTGAATAACTGCATGTAACACTCACTGCTATGATATATGAAGATATAATTAAGAAATGCACAAACTACCGGGCAGCAATTTCATGTGAAGAAAGGATTGCAATATTTCTAAGGTAAGGAAATATGTATGCATATTAGGTGTATCCATTATTGTATGCTCTTTGGTTTGTCGACTTCTAACTAATCGAATCATAACATAAAACAAGAAAGAAAATTTCTGTAAGATTATAACTAATATGATTTTGCGTACAAAAGGGAATAGATCACGTATGTTTACAATATAGCTCTTGTAATGTAATTGATTTGCCCCTGAAAAGTATGTGAAAGCATTGACAATAATATCGTCCTAATTTTATAAACGTATTTAATTTTATTTAAATTATATAGTATATTAAATGGCGCTTAAGGCACTTCTTCTTCTAAGAAGGCAAAAGCTACTGTAAGTGACATCACGCACGTGACATTAGTCAAGTCAGGTTGACAATATATATTTTTCAAATAATAACTTCCTCTTCTCGAAGGTTCGAAGAGAGATTTTAAAATGTAACTTGAGTCAGTTTCCGGCTCTAGAACTTCCCAGTAAAACAGAGATGATTTTGTCTTGTATTTTGTTTTTCTAAACTAAACCTTCTCGAAGTTTCCATGAGCAAGGGATATATACAGAGAATGGTGCAACGTAAAGGCAGTTGGTGTCCAGAACTGACAGAATTCACTTGGGCACTTGGCGTCCAGCAACACCTGTCCGCGCTCATACAATAGGCCGCGTATATATTTCAACGACATGATCTATTTTCTCATTAAATAAACAGATTCAGAAATAAAAAAACATGTCAAAATAATAAGTGTATTAATTATAATTCTTTAATTGGCGCTCGATCACGGGGCTATAAATACCAATTAACTCACAACATCAAAAAACCGGACCGATTTAATTAGTGCTCGACCACGGGGCAATTACCAGCTAACTAAACGGTGTACTTCAATCGACGCTCAACGCGCCGAACCAGAACATTTCAATTGGCACCCAACGTGGGGCCCCGTAATTCAAGAACGTTTCACTCTACAAGCAAAAGCAAAAAAAAATTTGCCAAGTATGTCTTTAAATTTATTTAATATACATATACATGGAGTAGTTATTATTATTATTATTATGTTTATTATTATTATTATTATTATTTTTATTATTATATTATTATTATTATTATTATTATTATTATTATTATTATTATTATTATTATTACATGGTAAGATCTTTACTTGCCCTCGGTAGTAAATAATGATTTTTTGAGTTTTTTTTTATCTTAAGAACTATTATAACACAATGTTAAAAATAATATTTGGTACCATGCTACAGTTTGTAATACGAATTTCCCTCTGGTGAAGCATTGTTTGAAAGGAGTGGCTTGGAGGACATGGGGGGACTAGATTGATTGTTTGATGTACTTCCCCAAGACATCATTCCTTGCTGCTGTGAGAAAAGTTTTGATTTCAGAAGCGTCATGACTTCTCTTCGAAATTCCAAATTATCACATCGGGAAAGTTCCTTAACGTGAGGTAGTAAACTGAGGAGGAACAACCTGTCATGGTCAGTGTTATCTTCCACACTTTTGTTAATTGCTATTAATTGTTCGATGTACTGCATGTCAATGTTGTCATCTTTTGGCATTTTCTGGACACGCCTATTTTTGGTGGGTGAGGGTCGTACTTCAGTCACATTCAATGCACTTGGACCAGCTTCTATCACCTCGGATACAGTTGTTTCTATGTCCAAGCTTTTCTGTGTCTTATTAGCATTTTCCTAATTCTCTTGCTCTATTAGTTCTGGAACATTCCCTGAAGACAATCGTTGTTGCAGACAGGTGTCTAGGAATTCCATCTCGTTGCAATATGTCCAGGATATTGTCTTCTTTCTAGCAGAACCTGATGGGAGTTCTTTCACCTTACGTTTCTCCCTCATGTAGTTACTTCTGAGATGATGCCATTTCTCTTTGACCATTTCCTCTGAAAACAAGAAAATAGTTGTGAACATATTCTTGAAATGTTTATACATATATAGTCTATATGGCTAATGGTGAAACATTTACATCCATAAGCTATGCATTCCGCATGGGGATATCAACAATCCATAACTCAGTGACAGAAGTAAGCAAAGCTTTGTGGAGGGTTCTACAACCAAAGTTCATAACCGTACCAAGTACAAGCACATGGAAACGTATTGCAACTGATTTCTTTGAACAGGGGAATATGCAAACTGTATAGGCAGCATCGATGGCAAATACTGCCACATCAAGTGTCCACCAAACGCTGGATCGCTTCACTACAATTATAAGAATTAGCATTCCATAGTATTGCTTCCAGTGACAGATGCAAATTCTAACTTCATTATAATTGACTTAGGTAGGGGCTTATGACGACATAGTGATAGCACTATATTTGCCAATTCAACGATGGAGAATGCATTTAAAAATCGGAGCTTAAATATTCCCCAGACAGAGATAATACCGGGTACTGACACCGAGATGCCTTTCTATTTTGTGGGTGATAACTCTTCTTAGTTTTTGTGATGTACACTGAAATATCTAATAAAACATTCTTGGTATTTCACTAGCTTAGTCCTCCTATGCATTGTTTAGATTACAGGTCACGACTAGAAAGACAGCCCAACTCCTAAACAAATAACTGTATTCATATTCTAAATAAAATAATAATTCTCATTCACTTTATTATTCCAGTATGGAGAGGAGTCATTTCGTGATATCGTTTTAAAAGCAAATTTCATATTATCGCATGTCACGACAAAATAGGGGGCTTTTATTATTCCTAACGCACAATACTAATAAAAAATGTGTTCAACCTACCAGATGACTTCATACGCTCTGCTATTTGTTTCCAAATAGCGGAAACTACATTTCTATCACGATGTTTAGGATGTGATGGGTTATAAATTGAAGGATTCTCCTGAACTATAACAATGAGGTGTTCAGTATCCATGCTGATAGCCTTTAGAAATCACGTGGAAATACGAAACTTTACTCAGCTGGACTGACGAAATCTGTAATCTGCCGCATTATATACTCTTGACTCGGCTAGACTCGGTTGGACTCGGGTGACTCCCCTTGACTCGGCTAGACTCGGTTGGTCTCGGCTCGCCGGTGTGAAAGGTTTTGGTCCACTATCGTGCTATCAAATACAATATGTACTTGTCTCAATAGGTGAGTCAGGACTTTTTGGTGTGAAACCAGCCTAATAGAGGAAGTATGAGGAAGGTAGAATTTAAAGGAAACAGACCCACAGTTGCGTAGAAATAGTGGGAATTTTGTTTTAGTAAAATACTCAGCAGTACTCTCTTTCGGGATTCAAACCCCGATCTTATACTCAACAGTTCGGTCATGTCAGATCATCAAAATAAATAAACCTTTGGCATAAATGTATTCAAATTTAGTATAAATTATAGAAAAGTATAGGTGGATAGTAAAACGTGGTTGAGACTGTCGTTAGCTGTTTTTTTTTTTAGTTTTATGCCCTATACAAATAAACAAGGCTATCATACTTGAGTGAGTACAAGTCTATTATTGCTATGTTAATGACCAATTGTCACGTAAAATATTAGCCTAATAAGTAATTATCAAAAAACTTGTGCGTCCCTCAGGAGTGGCTAGTGTGTAAAGACAATAAGAGTTCCCAGGATAAGACCAGTGAGTCATGGCTAGCTCCGCAGCAATATGGACACAAGTGTTTGGCAGATCAAGAAGGATGGAGAAATGAAGTGCTTAGAGAGGGGTGAAGAAGAGGGGAACAAGTCGACACCTGTTGTTATAAACTCTCCCACACAACGCAGTACATAGACAGAGAGACAGCCTGGCCACAGGCCTACAAACATTTCCCCAATTTCAACAGGTGTTCAGGGTTGCAGGCTCTAACCCCATTTCCCCCCTCTTCCCTTTCACTCTTCATCACTTACCCTCAGAGTTTAGAGAAACCCCCATTACGGTCATAAAATGAACACCCAGGGGTGGATAGAAGGAGAACTCAAATCAACAGGTCATGTTATGGTCGAGAGTGGCGAGGCGTTATATCACATCTGAGGGCGATCGAATGGGCAGATTTGAGAGTTTCTGAGATTTAAAATATTGAGTTAAAAGAAAATAATAATTCTTAATAATTATGTGTTAGTGTCAATTAAATTATTGTCACAAATTCTTTAACAATGATACAGTTTGTATTGTTAGAAACGAATTATGGTGCTCAGAATTTACGAATCTTGGTTTATTTAACAGTACTCATACTCACAGTACCCCCCATGCTTATAAATAAACACTAATTGAAAAACTGAACACTTATATCAACATCAAACAAGATAAGAATCATTAGTAATGAATTAATTTTATACTAATTTTTATACGGTTGTTTATATGTTTGCATTTCTTGCTTCGCTTTGATTAAAAGAGACTAATAATAATTATATGGTAATTGAGTGTCTAAGTGAATGCCTATTAAACTCAGTGTTTTCCCATGGAATCATCCACTAACCCAATTATTATAATATATTTTCAGATCTTCGGGTAAAATGGTGTATATTATACCCAACCCAACATACTTTGAGCATTATTTGAATGTTTTCTGATACTTATTATGTTCAATACAAGATTTATTACGATCTTAATCTAAATTCTAAGACTGTAACGTCCAAGGGTTAAAGATGAGGAGGGTAATTTGTAGGGAAAGCCCCCGTATTAGCATAAAGAGATCACAAGGAAAAAAGCAGTATCTTCACCTCATGAACCCCCACAAAGTCCTGTTAGACACCCTCTTGTCAATCCACATTCAGAGCATAGTCAACCTACTGAACTAAGGAGCCTTGGGTTTGAATCCTGGACAAAACTAAAAACTGTAAGTATTGAGTAAAATCACTAATAAATCGCTAATAGACAGAGGAAATAAGAGAATCTTGTCAAATCAATCCCATCAATGAATGGATCCAACATATTGACAGGAGAAAGACAGAATTGTCAAAATAGCAAGAGACGAAAGACCTCGAGAGACCTTGAAGACCGAGGAGAAGAAGGAAGGACGGTCTTTAGAGCCCTTGGAATGTAACAGGCCAAAGTTCTATAAAGAAGAACGAAGAAGAAGACAAATTAATATTCGGAGCATTTTTGTAAAATGCAAACATATCTTTTTGGCTATCCATATTGATATTATTTTACTATATTATTTATATTATTTCATAAGTAGTCTTTTGATGATATCTATCAAAATTGACAACTGCCTAACAAACAAACTTGAAGATTAAGCACGTGTAAATAGAGCAAGTAACTTTTTCTATCTGTCAGATATTATGTTCAGTCTTGAGTTAAGCTAGTTTGTAAGTGGTGTCATAAAGTAAAAGATAAATAGGGAGCCCTTAATGATAATAATAATAATCATCCGTGAGCTATTGTCTTTGTACAAAGAGTGGTTGAACAGTAGAAGCAAAGTAATCCCTGTCCCTTCTCTGTTTGTGAGCTCAGTGGCCAGGTGTTTCCGAGTTGAATACGCGCTCTACAAACCACACTCACTACATGGCCTCCCTCCACTGTACCCTGCTATCTTGACACCAAGTGGGGGAGCTCCTTGCTGGTCGAGAACAACACCGTGCTAACTGCGGAGCCAAGATCTGACCAAGGATAGAAGGCCGTGGCGCGACCATTGGAGGTCCCCTTTCGAGAAAAATTCCCCGGTACTATCTGGTAACTGAACCCAGGACTTCTGGGTCAGTATCCAGGTTTTATGACCACTATACCACCAGGCTAGAGACATTTTTATTGGTTGATGGATACATAGCAACATTGTAATAGTGGTGGGGTGTGGAATGTATCCATGGTTAACAGAGCTCTTTGGGACTGTGACTTGTTCTCGCCACTCAGTAGAGCACTCACTGGCACTGGTGAGTGTTCTCGTCACTCAGTAGAGCACTCATTGGCACTGGTGAATGTTCTCGTCACTCAGTAGAGCACTCACTGGCACCGGTGAGTGTTCTCGTCACTCAGTAGAGCACTCACTGGCACCGGTGAGTGTTCTCGCAACTCTGTAGAGCACTCACTCGGTTGTACTGAAGGTCTATTTTTACTAAACTATTTCCCACTCTCCCTTCAAGAAAATACAAGTTTGTTCTCCCAAAAACTCTTCATCTCTCATCTCAATCCCATTTACGCAATTATTATAAATCCCTATACCCCTATTAAGAACAAATAAAGCTCTTTTCTCTAAGTACTCTTCAATTATACAAGAACATTGTAGCCCTGCAAATTAGTTTTTCTAGCACAGTGTTTTACTACCTGTTCAGGTTGTACTCATATGTGCTATTAACGCTGATGTGTTAGGGTGAGAAAGGTTTAATTTAGAGTAAGTCTACCCACATTTGCGTGGAGGAAGAGAGGAAAACTATTTAGGAAAAAAAACCTTAGGTACACCCGAACGGTATTAGAACTCCAAACTCCCTGTCTTCAGGAGTCTAGTATATTGTGAGAGTGACGCCTTAGACCGTGTGGCCCCTGAAATGGGTTTAGTGGGTTTTTGACATTAGGACAGTCTTTCTCTGAGCTCCTTTTTGGTCGCCTTGTCCTTCCAACAATAACAACACAGCTGGTTATAGCAGGACACTTGTGGAAGGATATGGGTCGAGTATTTGTTATTGTCACAGGCAAATATTATATATATTCATGGAAATGTTTTGTTCTCATACAGGTAGTTGTGAATTGAACACAGGTGCACTCAAGAACAAATACTGCTGCAAAACTTAACGGGCAAGTTCGGGATTTACTGAATATATATTTAGCACCGCGTCTTACTACCATTTCGGGCTATAAGCTTTAAGTACTAATTACGTTAATGGATTAGGAATTGGGAAGGTTGAATTAGAGGAAGTGAACCCGCATTTGCGTGGAGGTAGAGTGGAAAACCGTTTAGGAAACCCCCCCCCCCCCCCCCCCGTTCACCCGACCGAGATTCTAACCTCGATCTCCCGTCCTCAGCAGTCAAGCTCAACACGACAAGCGCGTTAGCCAACTACGCCACCGAGGCGGGTGATTACTGAAAAATTCATAAAAATAAATTAAATGTTATCTAAAATGTATGTTTTCAAGTAACGGTATATTGTACACATTTACCGAACTTACTAAACAGCAGGGTCAATTTTACGCCCCTTTAAGTCGAAAAATTCATGACCATATAATTTAGGTAATCTACCGACATACTTTTTTTTAACAGCGTGACTTACGTAGGCCTACTACCTATTCAGGATATACACATATCTACATATTACTCTAATGGGATTGGTATTATAAAGGTTGTATTTGAGGCATTGTACCAGTATTTGCGTGGAAGGAGATTGAGAAACTATTTAGGAAAAAAAACACCCTTAATACACCCAATCAGGGCTCGAACTAACAGGGGTGACGAATGAGAACGGAAAGTCTCCACACCATGTAAAAATTGAGAAATTATGTTTCTCAATCGAACATTTGAAACAAAACACAGGGTTTGAACAAGTTTAGTCAAAACACTCTCACTACTCAGTTACAACTGCCTTAATTACAATTAATTAAAAACGCTCAAGTTGAAAAAGTAGGACAGCTTAGTGCAAGATTTGACAATCCTTTTGTCTGACAACTAAACATACATTGTCTGAATATATGTTCTCAGTGCAAATGTGAAATTCTTCCAAGGTTTTGCAGGTAATATCAAGCTATAACCAGCACACGTATTTAGGAAAAAGTTTATTTTTCTGTGAGAGCTAGCAAACCCAAATTTGCCACACTTGTGTCGTTGACTCGTCACTTACAGGGATTTAGGACAGGGCTGCCCACCCCGGCCTTAGAACATTCAGCCCCTGAAGTGAGGTTTCCAACATACTTGACCACAAGTGTTTAGTTGTGCGTTGTAATGCAGAAACCTTTTATAAGCATGAAGAGCAGTCATAAATATCTAAACACTCGTTCAAGAAATATTCATCCACAACACCTAACAATGATTCATTAATCCAATCACTTATGCTGATCAATATTTTGCGTCGAAGCTAAAAATACCTTTTGATCAAAACATAATGCTAACGATTTTCTTAATCCTCCCCCGTCCTAATCCCTAATCTAATTATTATAGCCAATAGTTTATGCCAGAGTTTTTCAACCGGTGTGATACAAAGGGTCAGCAGGTGAATCGGGAAAGTTTGAAAGAAGGTCATAAAGAAATACTAAACTAGACTTGAATTTGAAAAGGTATTTCTATAATCATACTTTCTCCGATTTTTTATTATTTTAAATTTTCTCGATATTATTGATTAGACTTTGAACTCCTCGTGTCCATCCTAGTATGTCGTCTCTACTCTGGTAAGAAACAGAACCATGTAGAAAATACAAACATAGACCTATTTTAAAGGATTATTTTATAGGTATTGAAACAACATGTAAAAATGTACAGTTGCAGATCCCATAGCTTGACGTACGAATATTAAAAGTGTCCAAGTCATTAAATTAACTTCCAAACGCGTCCTGCCTTCCTAACGTGTTACTAATATGTAACCTAGAATTGACGGTTTAGCTCCGGGATGTATCAAGAAAAGACTTTAGATAAGAAATAAACTAAAAATAATATAAAATGTTATCAATTCAAAACATAGGTCTATTTTAATAAATTGTATAAAATAAACTTGTCAAAAATCTAAGGGAGATACTACTTTACAAAGGAACATCTGTGTAATATTTTATTATAGGTCTCGGAATTTGAACCTAGAATTCCTAGAGTTCCTAGTGAGAAGTAGACATACACGTCACTGGCAAACCAGATCATATGAGGTTGGCGGATCAGACTGCGTGTCCACTGATACGAATAGGTTTCTCTACTGAATCAAATGAAAAAAAAAAACAATCTCGTGTGTACGAGGAATATCACGGCAGAAACTGTCCGAAGTGATGTTTCTCAGATGATACAGCAGAGCGCTCCACTGCTAGGAGTCCATGTAGAGATAGATACATTTCCCTCCGTGAGTGAATTATCCCGTCCACTGCCACGCGCCGTACATTACACAGATAACAGCGCAGCAGAGAGAGAAAAAAACAACTCTCACTCGACCATAAAGCACAGATGTCTTATAGCACAATTTTCATAGGAAGGGCTTTGTCTGAAAATTTTAAAAGTCACTATAGGCCTATCAATTTTCACGTATTCATACGTCAAGTCATGCGATATAACGCTGTAAATTTTGATAGATATGGTTAGTAACTATATACTAATACTAATAATATAGTAAAATTCTGTCTATTTTGTCAGAAAAAAATATGTTTGTTTTTTACCAAAAGAGCCTATTTATAAAAATTGGACTGTACCACATCACACGCATGGTAAGTTTATTTTTGGGAGTCGATGTAACATTTAGAATGTTTAGAATGTTTATGCAGCCACCTGCAAATGGACTAAATATTATACACGTTTAGTTGGTTTGGCGAAGACGTAGAGGTCCGGGCTCAAATCACAGATTGTGCTATTAGGATGGATTTTTATAAATGATTTACAATCTTACTACACAAAATATGAATATATTTCCATAAAATCTCCCTTCATTATCATGTGGTTAGTCCAAACGAGAAATAATACGCGTTACACTGAAACAAATAATTGAATAAATATGTTCTTTGTTGATGGACTTGTATCGTTCTTACTCCTTGACAGAACAAGATTGAAGAAACGAAAATGTCTCTGTTTATATAAACAATAGGACTTTGTGGAGGGTTTTGACACCAAGATCAACTGGAGATAACCAGTGGATATACAGTTATAATAATGTATGTTTTCACGCTCTGTTGAGCCAACTAAGTGAAATGTTGACATTGAGCAACTTTTACTACAGCAAGATAACCTAATTGACTTATCTACACTTGTCAGTTGTCTCTCCCTTCTGTGCTGACTGCTGTTTAGTTGACTTGTGGGACATTTGAAAATCAAATATTGGTCTTGTGACGAGGACTTATGATCTTGTAGTGAACTGTTTTTGTTGTGCCAGATAGCAACACAAAACGAGTGGTTTCGTTCAAATAGAGTTGACATAATAATATACACTATTTAAGAGGGCAAGAAATAGCTACTAAATATCAACATATTTAAACGAATTTATTGATAGAAATTATTGAAGAGGGTGTTGATATAAATGTTTCACAATATCATTTTACCCAAAATTATCAAGAAATAAACATTAATAAACAAACTGTTTGTATTTCAAATATATTGGTTCATTTTGAAAATTTTGCTGTCCAGCTTGGTGTCAACAAAAATGGCCAATAATATTATCAACTTATACTGTCACAAAATGATTGACAGACAGGAAGTTGGACTACCATGGTAAGATTCAGATAGGAAGACTTTCTAGAACCATTTAATTAATATATGTATACGTCAAGTCATGTAATCTGGAGCTGTCACTTTTTTATATGAATTATAAATAGAAGCTACCTATAAAATAACACTAATAAAATATTAAAAGTTTTGCCATGTTGCTAGACTATTGTTATTTTTTTTAAGTTTCTTCTACCAGAATCCTGCTTACAATCCGACTCTTTCAATACTTTCTCTGCTAGATAACAGATTAGAATTCCGGTGCAGCGTATACTCTCTGGTTGGAATTCTACTCCCCCCCCCCCCCGACCCCCCAACCCATGCAATACCCACATACCAGGCAAGGTGAGTATGATGTCTCTATCCATGTGAACACCAGGTGGACCATTTGATGTCGTTATCTCAAATATACTGTATTTGTATTATTTTGTATTGTATTATTT